>UESW01002696.1:0-99160 GCA_900491605.1 Calamus simplicifolius | reverse complement strand
GATGATTACTAATATTTCTCATGTATGATCTAGTCCTTATTCCTTGAGATGGATCACCTATAATCAATTCCTTAGGATGACTATAAGCATATCTCCATCTCTTGGAAGATCTACATCATTATGATCATTATTAACATCATCATCCTTATGTGAATCATTATCTTTAGCTGTTGTTCATGATCAGAAGATACTTCAATATTAAGTTTTTCAAGATCTTTTTCAATTATGTTTGTATCTTCCTCATCATAATCTTTTCAGATCCAGTTGCTAAAGATTCATCGAAAACTACATGAATGGATTCTTCAACTACTAAGGTTTTCTTGTTAAAGATTCTATATGCCTTACTAGTTGTTGAATAACCTAGAAAAATTCCTTCATCAGATTTAGCATCAAATTTTCCTAAGTTGTTTTTACCATTATTATGAATGAAACATTTACATCCAAATGCATGAAAGTATTTTATATTTGGTTTTCTTTCATTCCATAATTCATAAGGTGTTTTCTTTAATATTGGTCTTATTAAAGCTCTATTTAAGATGTAACATGCTGTGTTAATTGCTTCCGCCCAAAAATACTTTGGTAAGTTGCTTTCACATAGCATGGTACGGGCCATGTCTTCTAAAGTTCTATTCTTTCTTTCAACTACACCGTTTTGTTGTGGAGTCCTAGGGGCTGAAAAATTATGATTAATTCCATTTTCAGTGCAGAAATTTTCAAATAAGTGATTTTCAAATTCTGTTCCATGATCACTTCTTAGAGATACTATAGTAGTGTTTTTCTCATTTGTGACTTTCTTGAAAAATTTCAGGAACATCGAGAAAGTCTCATCTTTGTGAGCTAAAAACATTACCCAAGTATATCTAGAGTAATCATCTACAATCACTAGACCATATTTCTTTCCTCCTAGACTTGTGGTTCTAGTTGGTCCAAATAGGTCCATGTGAAGTAGCTCTAGTCCCCTAGAAGTTGAAACAATGTTTTTAGATTTAAATGAACTTCTAGTTTGTTTTCCAAATTGACATGCATCACAGATTTTATTATTTTCAAAATCTAATTTAGGTAAACCTTTGACTAAATCCATTTTAATTAGTTTTGAAATAAGGTGTGTGCTTGCATGACCTAATCTACGATGCCACAACCAACTAATATCATTAATGTTAGCATTATCAGCAATTAGGCAATGACTACTCTTAGAAGTTTTGTCTGTGTCAACTAAGTATATATTGCCAAATCTATAACCAGTAAAAACAATGCTATCATCAATAGAATTAGTTACAGTGCATAAAGAAGATTTAAAAGAAACATTAAAGTTTTTATCACATAATTGACTTATGCTAATTAGATTATGCTTCAAACCATTAACATAAAGTACATTTCAATAGATATGGATGGAGTTATGCGAACTTTACCAAGGCCCAAATTTGACCTTTACCGTTATCGCCAAATGTCACAACTCCACTTTTCTTCTAGGGTGATGAATTTCTTTGTCACAGTCATATGTCTTGAGCAGCCGCTATCAAGATACCACTTTTCTTGTTTGATCTTTTGAGTTTATCAAGTCTTCCTCGTCATTGTCGTCGTCGTTGGCCATGAAGCAAATATTTGCAACTTCTTTTGTTCTTCTTCTTCGGAAGAAGATTCATTGCTGTCAGTCCATGTTGCAACATATGCCTTCTTCTTTTTCTTGAAGGTCTTTTTCAATTGTGGACAATCATATCGATAATGCCCCGGTTTCTTACACTCATAACAGATCAAGGGGTCTTTCTCTTTGTCCTTGTCCTTATCTTTCTTTTCCTTTTCTCCTTCCATTTTATTTCCAAATTTTTTTTTGGAAGGGTTTCTTTTTCCTCAAAAATCTTCTGAACTTCTTGGCCAAGAGAGCAGTTTCATCATCATCTTCATCACTATCATCACTGCTGCTCTCTTCCACTTCTGCAGCCTTTAGAGCAATGGTTTTCTTCCTTTTAGTTTCCTCCTCAATATGCTGCCTCATTGTCAATTCGTGGGTCATGAGAGATCCTAGAAGCTCCTCTAAGGGTAGTGCATTGAGGTCTTTGGCTTCTTGGATTGCTGTGACTTTTGCTTCCCACGATCTTGGCAATGACCTGAGTATTTTGCGAACAAGATCAGCATTAGTATAAACTTTTCCTAAACTTTTCAAACCATTCACAATATCGGTGAATCTAGTGAACATGCATGTGATGGTTTCAGTTTGTTCCATTGTGAACAATTCATATTTATGAACCAAAATATTTATCTTTGATTCTTTTACTTGGTTTGTTCCTTCATGTAACTTCCAACCTATCCCATATTTCTTTAGCGAATTACAAGTAGAGATGCGGTTGAATTCATTTGAATCTAAGGAACAATATAAGATATTAATGGCTTTGGCATTAAGTTGAGCCATTCTCCTATCATTATCATTCCAATCCCTTTCGGGCTTTGGAACAATAGTGCCATCAATAAGGTGTGTGGGTGTACTAGGTCCATTTAATATAACACCCCAAAGCTCATAATCAGAAGCTTGAATGAATATCCTCATTCTAGCTTTCCAATAAGAATAGTTTGAGCCATTAAAAAGTGGAGGTCTATTCGTAGAATGACCTTCAGCAAAACTAGAACCACTTTGTGTTGCCATAATGACCTTTAGCTCTTGATCGTGAGATCAAACTCTAAATGAGCACTATGCTCTGATACCAATTGTTGGCCCAGATGGCAACCCAAGAGGGGGGGGTGAATTGGGTTCTTAAAAATTTAAGACTTTTAACAATTTAAAATGAGATGTGCAAGTGAAAGGATTAACTAATAAGCAAAGCACAAACACAAGTATATGAGAGATAGAGAAGAGACAATTAGCACGGCAAACACAAGATATTTTATAGTGGTTCGGTGTATCCAACACCTACGTCCACTCCCAAGACTCACTTGGGTCCACACTATAATCTCTCTAGATTACAGCCGAGTTGTTTTACAAGTTCACAACTCAAACTTGTTGTTTTTCCGGGATCACAACGAACCCAGCTGGTTTTACACGGGCTTACCAGCACAAAACCCTACAAACGGGTCACAACGAACCCAACACAAGCACTCCGGCTTGTAACGAGGTAAACCTACCTCCACTGATTCAATCCACTGATTGAACCAGTAAACAAAAATAAAATGAGTTTAACAAAATGCTCCTTCTTGAGCAGATATACAAAATTAAGAAAAATGAGGTTAGAAAAGCCTGATATTTTCCGATGAGAGCTTGGCTTTCCCCTTCCTTCAACTCCTTGAATGTTGAATCAGGCCTCAGCAAGATTCTTCATCGTTGAGCTTTGGAGTTGAATGAAGCTTTTCCCTTTTTGAAAATGGAAGATTTTGACGTTGGAAGCTTGGATCTTCCTCTTGAGCTTTTGAGAATGATAAATGAGTGCACGAATCTCTCTCTTGGATTTCACTCCTTTTGAATCTCTCCTTTGAGCAAAAGATTTTTCTAATAACACTCTGTTTTTCCCTCTTTTGAATTTCTTACTTGATTCTCCTTCTCTCTTCTTTCTTTGTTGAATGGCTCCTCTATTTATAGATCCTGAAAAATATAGCCGTTAGACAAAGAAAAATAGCCGTTATTCAAAAATTACCGTTGGTGCTGATGTGTCAACTCAAAAAATTTCCGCCCAGATTCCGGGGAGTCGGCTCGGGTACTGTGCGAGTCGGCTCGAGCAATCGAATCCAGAACGCACCAAAAAGTGAGTTTTCAGGGGTCGACTCGTGAAAATCTGGGAGTCGACTCTTGACTTTCAGGGGTCGACTCGCGAAAAGCTGGGAGTCGACTCGAGAGGCACTCAAAAATGAGTCTTTCTGCCGTCTGAGTCGAGTCGGCTCGCACAGTCACGAGTCGGCTCGAGAAAGTTCAGGAGTCGACTCGGAAACTCTCGAGTCGGCTCGGGACTGATACAAAAATCAGAAAACATTCTGATTTGCTTTGAAAATCATCCCAACCAACTTTGAAATATAAATATGACTTAGATAATGTTGTTTTAACAGTAAAGCTCAATTTCAAAGCATTTTCATTAAGTCATTGATCTTTAAAAGATTGTATATAAAATCATTTTTGAATTCATAAGTATAGCTCACTGAAACATATATTCAATTGATTCAAGAAACTCATTATATTTTAATAGTTCATAGTTTCCAATTTGAAATTAAGAATATTTCATTGATTGACTTAACATGTTCATAGCCTTTTAGAAAGTAAAGCAATGTCTTTTGGAAATCATCAAATCAATAAGTTGGGGCAATTATGTTTCAATAATTTCTCAACATTGGGTTTGTGTGCCGCCCAAGTGGTGACTCAGCAAGTTACGGAGCCTTTAGGGTCTTAACCTAATCGGGGGCACCGTCGTGCCAGGGCCGAGTGGTGTCCCGTGGGCCGCAATGCCAGTGAGCTCCTTTTGAACCAACTTGGGGGTTTGTGTGCCGCCCAAGTGGCGACTCAGCCGGTTACAGAGCCTTTAGGGTTTTAACCTACTCGGGGGCACCGCCGTGCCGGGGCCGAGTGGTATCCCGTGGGCCGCGATGCTAGTGAGCTCCTTTTGAACCATCTTGGAGGTTTGTGTGCTGCCCAAGTGGCAACTCAGCCGGTTACGGAGCCTTTAGGGTCTTAACCTACTCGGGAGCACCACCGTGCCGGGGCTGAGTGGTGTCCCGTCCGGCCGTGATGCCAGTGAGCTCCTTTTGAACCATCTTGGGGGTTTGTGTGCCGCCCAAGTTGCGACTCAGCCGGTTACGGAGCCTTTAGGTCTTAACCTACTCGAGGGCACCACCGTGCCGGGCCGAGTGGTGTCCCATGGGCCACGATGCCAGTGAGCTCCTTTGAACCATCTTGGGTGTTGTGTGCCGCCCAAGTGGCGACTCAGCTGGTTACGGAGCCTTTAGGGTCTTAACCTACTCAGGGGCACCACCGTACCGAGGCCGAGTGGTGTCCCGTGGCCGCGATGCCAGTGAGCTTCTTTTGAACCATCTTGGGGGTTTGTGTGCTGCCCAAGTGGCGACTCAGCCGGTTACGGAGCCTTTAGGGTCTTAACCTACTCAGGGGCACCGCCGTGCTGGGGCCGAGTGGTGTCCCATGGGCCACGATGCCAGTGAGCTCCTTTTGAACCATCTTGGTGGTTTGTGTGCCGCCCAAGTGGCGACTCAGCCGGTTACAGAGCCTTTAGGGTCTTAACCTACTCGGGGGCACCGCTGTGCTGGGGCCGAGTGGTGTCCCGTGGGCCGTGATGCCATGAGCTCCTTTTGAACCATCTTGGGTGTTTGTGTGCCGCCCAAGTGGCAATTCAGCCGATTACGGAGCCTTTAGGGTCTTAACCTACTCGGGGGCACCGCCGTGCCAGGGCCGAGTGGTGTCCCGTGGGCCGCGATGCCAGTGAGCTCCTTTTGAACCATGTTGGGGATTTGTGTGCCGCCCAAGTGGTGACTCAGCCGGTTACGGAGCCTTTAGGTCTTAACCTACTCGGGGGCACCGCCGTGCTGAGGCCGAGTGGTGTCCCATGGGCCACGATGCCAGTGATCTCCTTTTGAACATCTTGGGGGTTTGTGTGCCGCCCAAGTGGTGACTCAGCCGGTTACAGAGGCTTTAGGGTCTTAACCTACTCGGGGGCACCGCCGTTTCGGGGCCGAGTGGTGTCCCATGGGCCGCGATGCCAGTGAGCTCCTTTTAAAACCATCTTGGGGGTTTGTGAGCGCCCAAGTGGCAACTCAGCCGGTTACGGAGCCTTTAGGGTCTTAACCTACTCGGGGGCACCGCCGTGCCTGGGCTAAGTGGTGTCCCGTGGGCCGCGATGCCAATGAGCTCCTTTTGAACCATCTTGGGGGTTGTGTGCCGCCCAAGTGGCGACTCAGTCGGTTACGGAGCCTTTAGGGTCTTAACCTACTCGGGGGCACCACCGTGCCGGGGCCCGAGTGGTGTCCTATGGGCCGCGATGCCGATGAGCTCCTTTTGGGAGACTTGGTCCTCTGGCGCAAGGGAGAACAGGCTACTGTGTCAGAAAGGGCCTCCTTTATTACTTCACGCTCCAAGGGAATACATCATTGATAATACTGGCGGAGGTTATCCGCATTCCAGGTATGTGGAATGGGTTTCCCATTGAGTTCCTCTAATTTGTATGCCCCCCTGTGAAGTGTTTCGGTGATGCGGTAAGGACCCTCCCAGGAAGTACATTACTCGGTGCCTCCTCCCCCCTCGGTCGTTTAGGTGCATAAGCTGATCCCCAGGACACCATCCCGACCGTCTGCTCAGTGGGGGCATTGTCGACCGGGGCTTGGACAGGCGGGGCCCCCATGAGGGCTGGTAGCAGCTGCGGCGCCTTTTGGACATATTTGCCGAGGTAGCCCCGCTGGACAGCTCCTCGATGGCCCGCTTCAGGTTGTAGCAGCTATCGGTATTGTGGCCGTAATCCGGTGGAAACGGCAGTAGCGGCTCTTGTCATGGGGAGGACCTTTCTTCATGGGAGGAGGACGTTGGAGATAAGGCTCACCCTCGATCTCCATCAGAATGTGGGATCGAGGGGCTAGAAGAGCGTGAGCTTACTCTCGTCGGGGATGGGGCTCCGACGCCTGTTCTCGGAATGACGAGGCGGGTCAGCTCGCCTGTGTCGAGGGGGCCCGCTGGGCTCGGGGCAAGCAGGCTTGTGGCTGGAGTTTCTTGAAGATTTCGGCGGGTGAAGTCGGCTTCATCCGCACGGATGTATTTCTGAGCTCGGAGGAGGAGATCAGAATAAGAGCTTGGGGGCTTCTTATCAAAGGAGAAAGTGAAGCGGGACGGGAGGAGTCCCCGCTTCAACGCCAGTGTTACCACCGCATCGTCGAGATGGTAGACCTCGAGGGCGGCGGCCTTGAACCGGGACACAAAGTCCCGCAAAGACTCTCCCTCCTTCTGACGGACGGAGAAAAGACTGTCGGCTACCCTTGGGATTTGCCGGCAGGCATCGAAGTGTGCCAGAAAGGCTTTCTCCAACTCCCGAAAGGGGTCGATGCTGTGAGGGGGCAGGCATGAGTGCCATGCATGGGCGGCCTTCCGTAGAGTGGCAAGGAAGGCCTTGCAGAGAAGGGCCTCTGAAGCGCCCTGGATTTGCATCATTGCTTTGTAACTCTCGAGATGATCGAGAGGATCCATCGTACCATCGTACGGGTCTATCTGAGGAAAGCGGAACCTGGAGGGGACAGGTTCCTCCAATATCCGGCGGGTGTAAGGAGGACGAGTGTCGAACTCTTCCTCCGGCTGATGGTTGATCTTCTTGGCGAGCTCGTCGAGGCGCCTGTTGTACTCCTCCAGGCGTTCCTCCGCCTGTCGGCTGATCGTCGGGGCCCTCCGAGATGACTCGGAGGAAGAAGAAGAAGAAGAGGCAGAAGGAGATGGAGACGGAAGTCGGGACTTCCGCCTGGGTTCCTCGTGATGATGTGGCTTGGGAGGAAATTTGTTGGGGCCCTGGTCAGGGACCGTGGCCGCTTGGAGGGCTCGTGTCGAGGTTTCCTAGGGGAAACCTGACGTTGGCCGGTCTCTCGCCAATCGGCCTCCCGCCGAGTAGAACCTCCCCTCGCCGACTGTTGACTGGCGGGGGGAGCAGTCTGATGCTGGGTGGCCACGGACTGTTGTTGCTGGAGCCCATGGACCATGGTGGTGAGATTCTAGACTTGCTGGGAAAGAGTCGCCAGCAGCTCCGCTGTTTGATCAACGGCCTCCGGTGGCGGGCAGGTAACTGGAGGGTTGGTAGCAGGAGGATTGGCCTCCTGCTGCCTAGTTGGCGGGGGGAGCCCCACTGGACAGCTGACGGAGGCATCCTGAGCTCGCATCACCACCATGGCTTCTGGAAGAGAAGAGGGGGAGAGAGTCTTGCCTACCGAGATATAGCGCAGGGAGAACGTTCGCTACTTTTTCTTATCCCCCTACCTGGCGCGCCAATCTGATGACGCTCAATCACCTATCCTGGATGTCGGGAACGGAATGCTTTTCCAGGCTCTTCTCATCAGGTTACATGCAAAAAAGTCTCAGGACCAGAGAGGGTTCTCTGGTGGGACCATTCGACGCCCAAGTTAGCAACTAAGTTTACAGCTGAAGAGGGGCTCGAGTGAGCCCTTTTTAGTGTGAAAAAGGAGGTCTCAGGGAGGAGGGATTCCTTCCTGAATGCTAAGGCAGCGATTTTAAGGATTATCGCGCATACCTGTTTACTGGGTGGATTTACCTTTTTATAGGGGTTGACCCTGGCATTATCACGTGGGATTTCATGAGGAGGGAATGTCTGCGGAGTTCTTGGGAGTTGCACGAATCTATGCCGGTTGGTGGGTCCTGTCTCATCGGAAAGGAAGAAAGCGGCGGTTGGTGGGCTAAGTCCCATCATCAAGCGGGGCTATTGGGTAGTTGGGTCTAGTCCCATGAACAACGTGGCCAGTCGTAGGTGGACCTGGCATTGTCAGGCAGCGCGAGTCAGAGAGGCGGTTTCTTGAACTGCTGGGGCCATGCTGGGAAGAACTAGGACACCTTGACCCTCCCGAGGGAGTCGAGGCTGAACCCGGCTGGCTAGGGCGGCCGGGGCCGACCCCTAGCCAGGAAGTGCCAGGGCGGGACAGGCCAGGAATGACCGGGGCGACTCGGCGGGCTTGGAGACGCCGGGGCCGAGAGGGGCTGGCCAGGAATGGCCGGGGCGACTCGGCGGGCTTGGAGAACTCGAAGATGCCGGGGCCGAGAGGGTTGGCCAGGAATGGCCGGGGCCGACTCGGCGGGCTTGGAGATGCCGGGGCCGAAAGGGCCGACCAGGAAGGGTCGGGGCCGACTCGGCGGGCTTGGAGAACTCAGAGATGCCAGGGCCGAGAGGGGCCAGCCATGAATGGCCGGGGCCGAGAGGGGCCGGCAGGAATGGCCGGGGCTGACTCGGTGGGCTTGGAGACGCCGGGGCCGAGAAGGGCCAACCAGGAAGGGTCGGGGCCGACTCGGCAGGCTTGGAGAACTCGGAGATGCCGGGGCCGAGAGGGGCTGGCCAGGAATGGCCGGGGCCGACTCGGCGGGCTTGGAGACGCCGGGGCGAGAAGGGCCAACCAGGGGTCGGGCCGACTCTGCGGGCTTGGAGAACTCGGAGATGCTGGGGCCGAGAGGGGCCGGCCAGGAATGGCCGTGGCCGACTCGGCGGGCTTGGAGACGTCAGGGCTGAGAGGGGCCGGCCAGGAATGGCCGGGGCCTACTCGACGGGCTTGGAGACGCCAGGGCCGAGAAGGGCCGACCAGGAAGGGTCGGGGCCGACTCGGTGGGCTTGGAGACGCCGGGGCTGACCAGGAAGGGTCGGGGCCAGCCAGCTTAGACACGCTGGGGGCCGGCTAGGAAAGTGTTGGGTCCGACTGGGAGGTGCCAGGGCCGCCTAGCTTGGAGATGTAGGGGGCCGGCTAGGAAGATGCTGAGCCGCTTGGGTAGGTGCCGGGGCCGGCCAGTTTGGAGACGTAGGGGGCCGGCTAGGAAGATGCCGGGCCGCTTGGGAAGGTGCCGGGGCCGGCCAGCTTGGAGACGTAGGGGGCCGGCTAGGAAGGTGCCGGGGCCGGCTGGGGTGCCGGGGCTGGCTGGGAAGTGCCGGGTCTGCCTAGCTTGGAGACGTAGCGGGCCGGCTAGGAAGATGCCGGGCCGCTTGGGAAGGTGCCGGGGCTGGCCAGCTTGGAGATCTAGGGGCCGGCTGGGAAGATGCCGGGCCGCTTGGGAAGGTGTCGGGGCCGGCCAGCTTGGAGACGTAGGGGGCCGGCTAGGAAGGTGCCGGGGTCGGCTGGTAGGTGCCGGGGCCGGCTGGGAAGTGCCGGGGCCGCCTAGCTTGGAGACGTAGGGGGCCGGCTAGGAAGATGCCGGGCCGCTTGGGAAGGTGCCGGGGCCGGCCGGCTTGGAGACGTAGGGGGCCGGCTAGGAAGGTGCCGGGGCCGTCTGGGAGGTGCCGGGGCTGCCTAGCTTGGAGACGTAGGGGGCCAACTAGGAAAGTGCCGGGGCCGGCTAGGAGGAGCCGGGGCCGGCTGGAGCCGTGGTGGCCGAGGGGCGAGGCCGATTGCTGAGGCCGAGGTGGGCCGTCGCGGACGTTGAGGTCGAAGTGAGCCGCGGTCGATGCCAAGATCGAGGTGGGACGCGGCCAATGTTGAGACCGACGCCGCTGTCGACGTGGGCCGTCCAAAATTATTATCTTTATTTTCCATGGGTCAACTGGACCATGCGGTTCTGATGACGCTCAATCACCTATCTTGGACGTTGGGAACGAAATACTTCTCCAGGCTCTTCTTCACCAGGTTACCTGCAGAAAAGTCCCAGGACCAGAGAGGGTTCTCCGGTGGGACCCTCCAACGCCCAAGTTAGCAACTGAGGTCACAGCTGAAGAGGGGCTCGATTGAGCCCTTTTTAGTGTGAAAAAGGAGGTCTCAGGGAGGAGGGATTCCTTCCTGAATGCTAAGGCAGCGATTTTGGGGATTATCGTGCATACCTGTTTACTGGGTGGATTCACCTTTTTATAGGGGTTGACCCTGGCATGATCACATGGGATTTCGTAAGGAGGGAATGTCTGCGGAGTTCTTGGGAGATGCGTGAATCTACGCTGGTTGGTGGGTCCTGTCTCATCGGAAAGGGAGAAAGCGGCTATTGGTGGGCTAAGTCCCATCAGCCAGCGGGGCTGTTGGGTAGTTGGATCTAGTCCCATCAACAACGTGGCCAGTAGTAGGTAGACCTGGCATTGTCAAGCGGCGCGAGTCAGAGAGGCGGTTTCTTGAACTGCTAGGGCATGCTGGGGAGAACTGGGACACCTTGACCCTCCCGGGAGAGTCGAGGCTGAACCCGGCTGGCCAAGGGCGGCCGGGGCCGACCTCCCGGGCCAGGAAGTGTCGGGGGGGAGGCCAGGAATGGCCGGGGCCAACTCGGCGGGCTCGAAGACGTGGGGTCGAGAGGGGCTAGCCAGGAATGGCCGGGGCCGACTCGGCGGGCTTGGAGAACTCGAAGATGCCGAGGCCGAGAGGGACCGGCCAGGAATGGCCGGGGCCGACTCTGCGGGCTTGGAGACGCCGGGGCCGAGAAGGGCCGACCAGGAAGGGTCGGGGCAGACTCGGCGGGCTTGGAGACCGGGGCCGAGAAGGGCCGACCAGGAAGGGTCGGGGCCGACTCGGCAGGCTTGGAGAACTCGAAGATGCCGGGGCGAGAGGGGCCGGCCAGGAATGGCCGGGGCCGACTCGGCGGGCTTGGAGATGGCGGGGCCGAGAAGGGTCGACCAGGAAGGGTCGGGGCCGACTCGGCGGGCTTGGAGACGTCGGGGCCGAGAAGGGCCAACCAGGAAGGGTTAGGGCCGACTCGGCGGGCTTGGAGACGCCGGGGCCGACCAAGAAGGGTCGGGGCCAGCCAGCTTGGACACGCCGGGGGCCGGCTAGGAAAGTGCCGGGGCCGACTGGGAGGTGCCGGGGCCGCCTAGCTTGGAGACGTAGGGGGCCGGCTAGGGTGTCGGGGCCGGCTGGGAGGTGCCGGGCCGCCTAGCTTGGAGATGTAGGGGGCCGGCTAGGAAGACGCCGAGCCGCTTGGGAAGGTGTCGGGGCCGGCTAGCTTGGAGACGTAGGGGGCCGACTAGGAAGATGTCGGGCCATTTGGAAGGTGCCGGGGCCGGCCAGCTTGGAGACGTAGGGCCAGCTAGAAAGATGCCGGGGCCGGCTAGGAGGAGCCGGACCGGCTGGAGCCAAGGTGGCCGAGCGGGGCAAGGCCGATTGCCGAGGCCGAGATAGGCCGTCGCGGACGTTGAGGTCGAAGTGGGCCGCGGTCGATGTCAAGATCGAAGTGAAATACGGCCAACGTTGAGACCGACGCCGCTGTCAAGGTGGGCCATCCAAAAATTATTATCTTTATTTTTAATGGGGTGAACTGGCCCATCAGTTTTCATGCATGTCCTACCATGCAATGACATGATTTACCTTGCATGCATCATTAAGAACAGCTGTTTTTCTTTTTTTCTGTTTTTTTTTTCTTTTTCTTTTCTGCATTACTGTGCCACGACTGTCAAATGAATGACCTCGGCATTTACCAAGCACGGTGCATGGATGGCGTATGGCATGTCATCAAATATTTGATGATCATGCAACTCAACTTAGCTAAGGTTTTTTTTAAACTACTATTTAATGATAATAAAATTTATAAATTTTGAATTTAAATTTAATTATTTGTTAATAGAAATTTTACTGAAAAAATGTAATTAAAAACTTTTTTTTGAAAGGATATAGTGACAAAAATCTATAATTTGATTAATGAATGTCTGTTAAAGAAAGGTATAATAAAAAAAATGCTGTAATGATTATTCCAACCGTAGGAAGCTATAATTAAAAGACAGGGTATGTTGTACCAAAAAAAAAAAAAAAGAATGTGAATGGGGATTGTACAATATTTTTAAATTAGATAATAAAAGTCCATGCGAATGCCTTGGTAAGTTTAACATATGGTGCACTTTAAGCCAATTAAATTTTTTTATCACATCGCCTTCTAAACTTTTATCCTTCCTTTCATTTTTTTTGAAAAAAAATAATATATATAAGATATCCAATCTAATGATGATGAACCTTAGTCATTATAATTGGACGACTAACATGTATTTCAAGGGAAAGAAGCGGTATATAACACGGTTTGACTCCTAATTACTTATGTCCTGCACATGCCAACTATATATATATATATACACGTTATCTATTTTATAAGATGTTTGTACAATGACTTCATTGTTCTTATGTTTTCATTTTTTTTTCCAATTATAACTTTTATCATAATACTCAATATTTTGATATTAATCTTTTTTTCTATATTGCATGGGACTCGAATAAGATGAAAAAATAATTATAATTATAGCGATTGCAATTTTAATGGATGAGATGGGCCACTAATGATCATTCAATAGCATTTTCTATAAGTTTTGATTATAACAAGGTTCTAAATGAGTTAATTCAATTTCGGCATGTTTAAGCCAACTTAACTTAGAGTTATATTTGAGGTCTTGGTTTCAAATCTGGCACCGACACATTGATTGATTTAGTTGAACAGGTATATGAAAAAGGTTTCAAATTTAACAAGTTATTGGAGCCAAGCTAGGGACAAGCATGACTCCAGCTCCACCAAATTATTTGGGCCAATTTGGGAGTGGTCAGAGATGGGTTTGCAAGTTAAATCAAGCATCAACAATACTATTGAAGCCGGGAATTTAAAGGCAAAAATTAAATTCAAAATTAGTTAAATTTTCTGAAGAATGCTAAGGGATATCAACTCGAACCTGAATTATGATTCAAATGAAACCCTTTCTTGCATCTTATTTCTAGATACTACTTCACGGAAAAATGCGAGTCACGTACACCCATAAGGAACATAGAAAAACCACCTTTTATGATTGAAAAATTAGCTAATGACAAATCATTTCAAAATGTCTCGAACCACAAGTCAAGAAGGAAAGAAAAAAACCTTGCAGCTTATTTCCAGAGACATATGATACCACTGACTTCACAGAAGAATGGATGCCTATCTAAACATGAGTCACTGTAAAACGATGATTTCTAAACCTTTCTCATGAACACCAAACGAAATCAAAATCATTTTCTCAAAAACACATTTTAAAATAACTCATCTGTCCCACACACTTCCCAATCATTCGGTACATTATCTTCTCATTCTTTTGAAGCACGACGTTGAAATAAATCGACTTGCATAACACCAAAGTTGTTTAAACCCACTCATGTTAGCTTCTTGATTGTACAAGGGAACAAATGCTCTTAGCTTTTGCTTAATTAAACATCAATTACAGCATCATGGCAAAATGATACCCAAACTTTAGGTCATTAGGTGAAGAGAAAAGATCATTTCATGCAAAAGCTGCAATCAGGTCCTCAATGCCACTAACAATCTGAACTTTCCGATTATTGATATCAACAGATCATTAACTGATATCACATATCTGAATTTATCTTATTTTAATGCATGCAAGTATTTCAATATAATGACAATCTGGTCAAATTGGAACCATGGAAGCATTCAACGAGAATGACATCCAGAAAAATCAGTATTGATGCTCATATAGCCTGTGCGCTCTGGATTATTTGTATGATACATACTCCATTAGCAGATAGAAAGGGATAAAAAGCTTGCTGCTATCATTCCAGAGATGTGTCAAGGTAAAACATACACAATATATCTTCAATCTCATTTTGTTACATCCAGAGCGCCATCTATGAAAATAGGGATTTACATATATTATTTTTACCTTGTTCATGACTAGAAGATATATCAATGCTGCTGCTAAGTTTTGTCTTGCTTGTTGCTCCTTTGAATTTCATCTTTGAGCTAAGCGAACCATCAACTGCAGTAGACAGTGTTCATCAATGATCTTTGCTTATTTGACAAAATATTATAAAGGTTGATGTGGAAAAGAAAGTTTAATCAAGATGAAAGCATTTATGAGAAGTTTCCAGCAACTGACAACATGGGATTTTGGGTGACATTGAGATGACTGAGTAGCTGCATGCTCAAAGTTGGCTAAATTTTTGTACATGGACCAGCATGTGTACACCAAGCGCAAGCAAGATATCGCTCGACCATTGATACGATGAAATACCTTTTGTTCGACGATGAGATGTAATGAGAAAAATAACAGTACAAGGATTCAATACGTTCAACACAAATATGTGGGATATGGTTGATATGGGTCACTCTAAATTAGACCACTTAAACACACACAGCAGTCATGGAATGTTTTCGCTATTAATTTGAAACAACTTTGATTGAAATAAAGAAGACTAGAAACACTAATGTGAAAACAAGTGATATTCTATTTGTTTCTACGTGCATTTTTTTCTGCATCTCTTTAGTAAGCATATCTATGTACCAACAAGATACCTCAGATGCAAGATAGGCTCTCAATCCTTGAAGGTCCCAGTTCAACGAAGGAGAGAACTATCAGACCTCCCTGCGTTTATGAAATGGCATTGCCATTCATCCACTTCCATAAGTGAAAATTTCTCCTGATTTAAAAGCTTCATGACTTTTTTTGTGCCAAACTGACATTTTTTTTTTGGGAAAAACAACTCATTAACCCAATTGAGCTTTCAAGAGTATTGTCTAATGGGAGGGTTCAAATTGAAACTTGAGTAGAAAATCTTTTTGGCATATTTAAAATGTTGCACTTGTTTTACTATGTACTTGTTCTTTCACTATTTATTTTTAGCCATTAGGGTGGTCTCTTTGATTATCCTTCAAATTTGGTTCGTGGTTTTTGCTTATGGATTAGGCCTTGTTTGATTGCAGTTATGAGTAATTTAAAGATTTCTTGCAGTAGGGAAAGAAGAATTTTGGTTAACTTAGAGGAATCTCAAGACACAAACCCAGAAGGAAAAGTTAATAAAGGAGATTCAGTTTGATGAGAACTATTTGCAGCAAGGCTTTGTGAATTATATAAAAAGAAAAGCATAGATAATTAAGTTATGCACGTGCATATCAAAAAAATCCAATTTTATCAAGAACTATGATAATCTTGAATAAGAATAAACAAAATATTTAAAGAAAATTCAATCAAAATAAAATGGAGAGAAGATCAGTCAGAGCTTATAGTACTGGACTGTCTAACCAGTACACATGATCAAAGTCAGGCTTCATATCATGATTTGTGTTTTCCTGTTATGATTCCCTTTTTGTTTGGTAGAAGCTGGTATGATTCCTTTTATAACAAAAAAATGAGTGTGATTTTTCTTCTCTTTTCTTTTCTTTTTGACTTATGAGTAATATTACAATTCTTGCAATTACCAGAAAGAGGCTATAAATGATCTCTAATGGTGGTTTCTACTGACTTCTAATAGAATTTATTTCCTCTAAAAGTATAAAAATCAATACTGCCAATGTGACACTTTTTTAATGCAAGAATATGTCCCTCATAATTCAAGCTATCAAAGAACTTTGTCAATGATTATAAAGAGAGAGGGAGAAATATCATAACAAAGAATAACGTACCTTGCCATTCCAATACGGTTTTTGACTCTCCCTTGATCAACTTAGGATACTGATCTATACGAGAATCTTCTACAATTAATTCTTCAACCTATGATCAAGCGAATTAGATGACAGCCCACAAAGAAACCCTAATCTAACAGCTTGAAAGCACATAAAGATAGCAACTTTCACAATTCACCAATATAAAAGACTAAAGTTTGTTTGCTGTACAATAACCAGGTATATTAAACAAGAAAATCAAAATTTTGAGCCTCTTATACGATTACTTGAATATGTAGGACAATATGGGTTGTTATAACTGAAATCTTTACTTGAAAATAGTTAAAACAAGCAGTGGGAACCTTTCTTTGATATTTATGAAAAAAATTATGATCTCACTAAAGAAATCGCCTGTTATGCAACAAGCAAGAGTTGATTTGTTGCACAGCAACTGGCTTGTCATGAATATGGAAGTTTTTTGATAAACAATGACTAGAGATCAATCTGCATCAATGGCAATCAAAAATTCTTGCCAACTAGCATATTTTGCAGGCTAAAAATAACACATTTTAGAAGGGGTGATGCATATCACATCATGATAAATATTTTAAATAATATTTTCTCTTAGAATTTCAAAATATATAACAAAAGAAATCAAGATATAAGCTATTCACTATTATATTGAGGTTATCATTTAATAAGGCAAAGAAATATAGTTTTACCATTTTGTATTCTAATCATGCAGTCTCATGAATAATTACTAGATTTGTATATTGAAGATCATGGACCAACTTAAACAATTGGTTTCTTTATCATATTGTATTGTTAAATGATACATCTGTTCATCAATAAAGAATTATATAGTATGAAGGCAGCTACTTCTAAGATTAAGTTATAGTGGAATTTGAAGTTGCTTATCTAGACGAATCACAACATAATGATCTTATGATAAGCTTGATATTATCCACAACATTGGCCATTATATAATACCATGATGTGTACCATCAGAACTGATTGACTCAATAGTTTTAATAAGTGCAGACGTGGTTTGTGTCAATATTTCGAACAAGAACAAGTCAAATTTCAGCAACTTGTCCAAAGTTAAAGGCTTATAAGCTGAAAAATAGAATGGAACATAAAAAGCATAAAATACTGGTATTCATTTCTAAGTTCCTCAATTATCAGCAGCTAAAATTGAACAGAGAAGAGCAACATTATCATGCCAACATAAAGTCTTGGAACTTGAAAATTCGCTAGAGATGAATACCTTCTTCCATAACATGGTGTCCCTTCTTTCCTTTGGTAGAAGCAAATGATCTCGCAACCAAGAAGCAACCACCCAAGGTTCACCCTCATTCTGTAAGGTCTTAGATCTCGTGGCATTGTCTTCAAGAATTTCGCATACCTATGACCCAGTCAGCCAGTAATCAGTGCACACAAATGACAAGCTGCATGTAATCTCCTGATGAAATGAACAGGCCAATAATTGTGCAATTGGCATCCAGGATGAAAATGGGTTATTGAAGGTGTAGATAAAAGCACATATACATTATTAATTTCTACTTGCATATGTATTACATTGTACATATTCTCACAATTAAAAGAGACCATACAGTTCCTGTAGTACTCTATGTTAGTGCTCATACATACAATAATATATCAAAGGAAGAGAGGATCATTGTCACTCTGCATCTGGAGTGATTTACTTCAAAATCAAATGGATGCCACACATGATTCCCACAGCACTGGCATAGAAAACCATGATAAGAATAAAAGCTCAATTCATCTCATGATTTCCATGTGATCCAAAAGGCCCAAAAGAAAGGCTGACCCCAGCAGAAGTTAACAACCATGCCTTCATCCATGATTTACAAATAAAACTCTCTTGCTTCTGCGGTAGGGGCATGTTGGCGAGAATCATATCTTGATCTATCAGGTCACTATCAAAGGAGATACGGTCACTCGTCGTTCTATACTTGGGGATTGTCTGCTTTTAAGTGAAGGCATGTTTCTGAGCATCACCTCTTATTCTTTAAATCACTGGCAACAGCTTAACTTTTCATAAATCAACAAGAAGGTTATTCAGATTCTGCATCCAGGACTTGTGCAACATAAGGGGTGGCATGCGAAACCCTTGCAAAAGACACTAGGTCAACAAACAAATAGCATGACCTAAGGAGAAACATAACAGAGAATGATGTGACAACCACGCCTGAATGGTAGGAATATTATTAATAAGGTGACTGTTCGACCTTCAAACATGGTGAAAGCAAGCATGGGATGGATAATCCATCAAAGAAAAAGAAAAAGCTAGAAATCAATAAACTAGAGTGCCATGAGAGGAAATTTTAGATAATGAAAAAAAAAGCTCCAATAGCCTGGAAGACTGCTTGTAATAAGTGTAAGACATTTTGTCAGTCATTTAAATCTTCTAGATATGTGACAGTTGATACTTCATGACAATTCAAAATAAGGTACATGTATAGCAGAAAAAAACACCTCACCTGCCAATAAGAAAGTTTGCAAGTCAAGTTGTTTGTATCTTCATTCATAATTCTTTGATTCTGGTGCCTCAATAGAGGTGTAAATTCAAGTGCCTAAAAGGATAACCTAATTGTCAAGAAAGGAGGTGCAAGCCTGGCAAAAGTGTTGAGCGAGCTTTGATCTTTGAGGAAACTAAAATTCATGACAAGTGAATTCAACTGCTCCATTAAACTTGAATGACCTAAAAAAACTCATAGGTTCTGTTATTCATCGATCTAAATTATCTTATCAAGATGCAGATATCATTTTCTCTTTTTTTGAGGAGGGGGATTGCGAGGGAAGGCATGAGATAAACAATGGTAAACATTAGCAAGAGAATTTTATCATGACAGATTATGCATGCTGGCATACCTAGAGTTATAATGAACTAAAGTCAGGCAGGAAATCCATAAAAACATGCCACAGACAAAATTCCATATCTACAGTTCGAGACCAATAACAAATATTTTTGTAGTGATCCATGTATACCTGCTCATAAAGTTCTTCAGCCCTGCTTGAGAGATATATTTTTCGACGTGTGCTCCACAAGAACCTTGTTAACCCTAAAAGCTGTAAGTTCTACCACAAAGTCAGCTCAGTTCAATACCAAACATCCGCATAAGAATACTAGTTTACGATAACCTACAAAACCAGAAATTGCCACCACAAGTAAGATGTTACTGTGGATCCACTGACGGATGCAACAAAAGATAGGCTTATGGAGTTCTGCTAACAAGTCTGGACATTTATACTCTCTGCCTCTGCAAAAAAGAAGACGTGAAGTTGAATAAGCAAATCATTCATTTTGTAAGATAACCATTGCAAACCTTGAAAAATATAAAAAGAAAGAGATACCCATTAAGAACTGTCCTTGTCTCCAAAAAGCTTTCTGCAGTTTCCACAGCTTTACACTTTGCAAAAGTAAAAGTGTCATCATTCAAGCCAATACTTTCCTTCAATTTGTGTTCATCAATTATCTTTATTATCTCAGCCTCATCAAACTGAATATCCCAATCAAACAGGAAGATTATAGCATATATCTAACCACAACTTTTTTCTCAAATTGCAAATGAAGATAATTTTAATACCAGAAACTTCTATACACAAGTTGCATGAAAACCACGAAGTTGGTCACGATAACAGACCCAGATTTTCCCAGTTTCATGGCACAAAACCCGTGCATATGCATCGCAAACGTGCTGTTCTAGTAACTCTGACTGCATTTGCAAAATAAAATTATCACAAGACATAGAAAAGATGCAAATAAAATTTCCTAAAATCTCAAATCAATGTTCCACTATGTTCCAAAGGAACAAAAAGCACAGAGGACTTACAAGTTTCCTAGCCATTTTATTTATTACTCCATCTTCTATACATTTCCTTCCATGCTTTCTATATCCATGATAACATTCCAACTTGCCATCAGAGCACTGCCCTTTTTCCGGACAAGGTTCGCAAAAATCTGTAATTATACCACATGTTAAAAGTCAAAATATTAAGCTGTAAATACTGCAAGTACAAGAATGTATAACTAACACTACTGACAGATTTGACGCTAGTGATAACTGGACAGATGCTAATGATGCAGCTTTTAGTGGAAGAATTACTCCAGATATGATTCTTCAGAAATATATACCAGAAAATCATGAAGATGAGAAACCAACAATAAGTTATTGGTATTAGATGACAGTCTTGTTTCTTGAAAGCAAATAGAATATGCTAATAGGGGTACAATAACAGAAGAATCGAGGAAGGAATTTTCTTAATCTGCATCTTGTTTCATCCCCTTTCTTCTTCTTCACCTTCTCTTCACTCTCGAGTTAGACATGCTTCTCTATTATTTCTTTCGATGGGCAATATCAATCAAAGTTTTCTTATTTTTGTTGACTCAATAATAATGACTATAAACACTCATCTCTTAAGCAGTCAATAAATCACTGAGGGGAAAACGGAACAGCATCTGAAACAATAAAAAATCTATAAAAATAGAATGATCTTTTCACAGATAAATAGATAATTTGTAAAGTATTGCATAAAGAAGATTACCACTTTGCATGGTTGTGAGTTTCATGAAATCAAATGGTTCTAATTGAATCAGGTGTCACTAAGACGAGGAGAGAATTGATCTCATGATGTCAGATCTTCCAGCACATGGGTTATTGCTTTTATCACAAACGAAAAGCATCCAAATTGTTACTTAATAGTTTCCACTTCTATTTATGATTATTAATCATATTATTGAGAAAACCAAATATATTGATGGTGATCGCAACAGAAAACAGAATATTAGAAGAAAGAAAGAAAAAACCTTAATTGATTGTAATGTCAAATTGTGGAGGACTAAGATTAGATAAAATTACCACTAACCAGGCTGTCCAAATAAAAGATGCCCACAGATGTTCCTGATAAGAAGGTATTCTTAGCATATTCTTCCGAATAAAGAATCTAAATGATTATGAACAAGCTTCAGCTAATTTGGAAGCCATCAGGACATTAAGGAAAGAACAATGAGTCCATTTCATATCTCACACTTTTCAATGGCCATGATAAAGGATTTCATTGTCTGAAAAAATGTTGTCTATGTGTATATTTCTCTCCCACAAAATAAGTCCAAAACCAAATGAGAAAACTGGTTATGTGATTTTAATCATCACTGATTGACCTTATTTTTGTTAAAAAATAAAGGAAAAAGAAAAACATTGAGCCTGCTTTTCAAAGAATCCTTTGCCTTGCAACTACAACTTGTGCATTATGGCAGCATATAAAGAATCCAATTCACAACCTTCAGAGAAGAAAAGCATTCAAAATGGAAGCAGAAAGCAAGGTAGGAGTATAAACTTCACATGAATTGATCCAACAATATTAAGTGCTCCACTACAAATTGCAATCTGTAGACTTTCTTAAAATTTCATTTTGAATGCTATGACAACAATGATATAAGAATTCTCTAGTCATGTCAAAAAGTACCTACTTACCCATCATAGCCAAGTCGTGCACAAGCCAGTAGTGTTTGCCAGTGTCTCTACAGTGACAGGTAAATGGGTTCATGCACGTGCCATCATACACAAGACTATACTAGTGGAAACTCACTATCTGTAGTTTGTGTAAGTTTACGCCTTAAAAAATCATAAGTCAATGCTTTCTTAGAAAAGATTTGCATGAACTCATACGAATGCCATTAATTAATGAGTTATCATTGGTCTCTACCAAGTTCAAAAATTTACATAGATAGACTAGTTGGAAATCATTAGAATACATTCAATAAATTCATGCAGTTCAAATGAATGGAAATCAATTTAATGTGTTTTTTTTTTTTTCTTGATAGCAGGAATTTCCAAAAAGGCTAGTGGGAACTGGTTCGTCCAGATAAAAGAATTAAGAAGGGTATTATGGTATTATGAAAGTTTCTTCCATACATTTGCACAGGAAGTTTCCCTTAATTTCCTACATGCTTTCCAGCATTTAGTCTCACTTGCATCCAATTTGTATTTTCTTGACTTTGATTTCAACATGTTATCCAGGAATGTTATCAAAAGAAAAAAAAAATGTACAGGAATGGCAATATAGATAAGTTTCGAATTCTTAAATAATTTTGAAAGATTAGCTCGAGGAGTTACTTGATAAACCCTACATCAACCCCATCATAGAGAGAGCAAAGGAAAACTATCTAAAATCAAAGTAACATTGCTCGAATTTTATCAGTGCTAAACAGTTCAAGCCCCATCTTATCTTATTCTTAAAAAAGAAGAAGAAGCAACCTTGCATGTCACACTAACATGGTGACACCATTGAACTAATCAAGGCGACCCCACAAATGTAGTCTGTAGGGAAAAGATTTTACCATGAAATTCAAGCTTCTATTATTGGAAGAAAAGATTTTACCATCTGATTCTATAATGTCACTGATCCATTAGTTAACTACGAGAGCAAAGCTCAAAAGTAGGGGAAACGATGATACATTGAGAATAATCACGAGACATACTCTATTGACTAGTATTTCGTGAGATCATTATCGCCAAAAAACTTGACCGAGTAAATGTTCTATAAACAATGGAATTTACAGCATAAAGTTGAGCTAATTTCATGATAACAGCACGCATCACGTTCAGAACAAGAGAGGGGGGGGTGTCACCGGAGGCCGGATCTTGAAATCCTCTGCCACTGTCGCAGAAGGGTTTGGGCTGGCGATTGAGGAAGGCCACGATGTAGCTGCAGGCGGCGGCCACGGAGGCAGCGATGGCGATCACGGCGACGAGCTTCAGAAGCTCCTCCTTGGAAGGGAAGACAGAGGGAGGAGGCTCCTTCAAGAGCCGGAAGGGCGGAGACAGGTCTCGAGCCCTGGGCTTTGGGCGCTTCCTCGAGGCGGAAGACATGGCCGGTGTTGGAGCCCGGCCGGTCGGTCGGTCGCCGTCTCGCTCGCTTGGCAGCAAGGGTTCTCAAGCACGTCCGCTTTTCACTGCGCTCGATCGAAAGCCGTGCAGTTTCGCTTTCGCAGTTGCCTCCCAAAAATAAAAATAAAAAATAAAAATTGTTGCAACGTATGTCGTGCGGCGGTCCAACCAAACCAAGTTTATCGGGCGTGTTCTTGATTTCGGTTGGACTTGTTTTTGACATTCCTCTCTCTCTGTATAAATATTATTGTCAATTAACTTATTTAAAAATAATTGAGTTTAAAATTTATTTAAAGTTTTTAATAGAATTATTATATTTTTTACTTAAATATAATAATTTATAAAATTTGCTTAATAAACAGATGTTTGACGTCAGCGAAGATTGGTAAGGTTTGGGGTTCATGACCATTGAAGTTTTTGGAGATCCCATAAATAGGCTTTCTAATATAAAGATATTTGAGTGTCTGAGAAAATAATTCTAACTTCCATCACTAATCGTATGAGTGGAGAAAAAAAATATTGAAATGGCATTAGGCACCGAGATACCAGCACTGGGACCCTGGGAGTGAAATATGATGGTGGAGAAAGGATCTGAAAAATAGTTAAAATTTTTTTCTTTATTTTTTCATTCTTTAGTCGGTCACCTAAGTGTTATTTTAGTAATTTTTGCAATCCCGTCACATTAACTAGGATGGCCGACCAAAACATCAGCAATGTCCGTTAAAAATATATTTAATTAAATAAATTTTATAAATTAATATAGTGCAATGAAAAAAATATAAAAGTTTAACTTAAAAGTTCAATTAAGTTTGGTATTCTTGTGTAATTATCCTATTTATTTGCATCAAAGCAAGCCAATAGATTTGCTTGCGAACTTCATATGGACCTATGATTCAACGGCTCCGGATCGACGCTCGACTCTATACCGCGCGACCGGGCGAGCCCGATATTTGGCTCCCTCCACACGTGTGACCGCTAGGGTTTCAGTCTCAGGTGAAAAAGGAGGAGGGGAGGCTAGGGTTATACCGCCGGTCTCCTCCCAATATTCCGACCCGTTTTTTCTCTTCTTATTGGAGTTTGCTAGTCTCTAGCAGTGGTCAGATATTTACGAAGAAGATGGCGGAGGTGGTTTCCATGGCCGATATAGAAGCAACTGCTCAGCGTGTTGGAATCGATCTATCTTCTGTCGATTTGGATTCCATCCAACTCCCCCCAAGAGAAGATTTCGGCATCAAAAGGTAATCTTGGCTCTGATTTGATAAAACTCTCGCCCAAAATTTAATCTTAGCTTATTTTCTTTATATTTATACGCCGTTTCGTCGGAAGAACTAGTAGAAGTTGCCTTCTCTGTTGTTTACTGGGATATGTTGAAAGATATTTTTTGTTAGAAATCAATTTTTGCAGCGATGATACTGAGGATCTCTAGCCCTGTTCAGCCAAACCCTAATCCTAACTCTAACTCTAGTCCGCTGTTCTTTGTATTTCTTTCCACCAATTTTATTCACAGAATTAGTGGAAGATGTATTTTGTTTTGTTTTTGTTTACTTCATGATTATTTTGGTTACAAATTGAATTTTGCAGTGATGATGATGAGGATCTCTACCAGGAGGATCCTTTGGAATTTGAGGTTGGGTTTGGGAACATCATTGTGGTGGATAATCTGCCGGTGGTCCCTCCAGAGAAATTTGATAAGCTTGAGGGTGTTATCCGGAAGATATACAGTCAGATTGGCATTATAAGAGAAGGAGGACTCTGGATGCCAGTGAATAAAGAAACCCAAAAAACTCTGGGATATTGCTTCATCGAGTACACTACCTCTCAGGTAATGTACCCCTAACTCTGCAAATGGTTTGTTATATTTTTCTTTGATTTTTTTCCCATCATATGCACTTGATAGTCCTTTTATGTTACTATTGCCATTGATTGCGAAGTACAAGGGACTAGGACATCACAATCTATTCAATTTCTATCAATAATAGAGAAGAATTTTGTTAATTTAACTTGTTAAATTATTTATGAGCCCTTTTCACGATTATGCCTTAACATTTTCCTTTTCCCCCCCTCTATTGTGCCATGATAACAGGAAGCAGAACTTGCGAGGGAAAAGACAAATGGTTACAAGTTAGATAAATCACATATATTTGCAGTTAATTTGTTCGATGACTTCGAAAAATATATGAAGATTCCAGATGAATGGACCCCTGCTGAAATTAAACCATACACTCCTGGGGTAAAGCTTCTTTAGTATTGTTTTGTTATTTTGAGATTATTTTTAGGGCTGGATGGTGGTATCTCTGCTTCAATTTGTGAACTAATAATTTTCAGGTTTGTGACTTGATGCAGAATATGAAAATGATTGTATATTTTAGGAAGACGTGAAATGAAGCTTGGCTTGATTTATGTTGTTTTTCTATTGCCTGTTGCTTTGTAGGGATTAACTCCAACCTTCTCCTTTGCTTTACTTTTTTAGGGTGATATTGAACTAGTATTTGCATAAAGGGAAGGCCATGAAATTCATAGTTTGTAATGCAAATTCTTGTGGCAAGACATGCTGATATAGAAGTATGGATGGAAATAATTGTATTTTTAAGGTGGATATGCTGATCATGAGCCTGATTTATGTTGATTTTTATTCTCTATTGCTGCATAGGGGTTATTTGCATCCTTGTGCATTCTTTATTTTTGTAGGGTGACATTTAGCTAGTGGTGCATAAATTGAAGACAATGAAGTTCATATCTTTTAATTCATTAAACAAAATAATTGTATGTGTTATGACGTGATGCAAATTCTTGTGGCAAGACATGCTTATGTAAAAAAGGAAAGAAGCTATAATGATGATATTTAAGTAACAGAGCAGTATATCATAAGATTTACTAATGCTTTTTGTCCTTGTTAGCAATGGTACAATAGAACTTGATCATGGTGAGAAATAGGCAAAGTTTATTTAGAGCATTTCCTAACCTTCTATTACAGTAGTACTTCATCAAACTTTGCTGAGCTAGCTTGGTCTCCCTCGTAGCAATGGAATTTGCCAAAAAATGAGCATGTTTTGCACATTTAATGGAGATAGGACTGGTTAAAAACAAGTGCTAGCTACCTAAATCATGAGCTGGTGTGGAAACGAATTTGGATGTGGGAGCGGGAAGATGAAATTCTTGGGAAGCATTCTATTTTTCCAGCACTAAAATTTTAAAGTGCATATAATTGGATCAAGAAAATCACAAAACAGTTAGCAGCACATTTACCATTGAACTCATAATAATTTGAAAGAAGTGGAAGATAGATCTGATTCATGGGATTGAGTCAGCTTGAAGCTTGAGTTCCCAGGCCTCAATGCGAGAGATAGGCTTAACTTGTTGGAATCAGCATTTTGGTATAGGCTAGTCGAGCTGATTATGGGCTGCCTTGGCATGGTCAAAGCCTGGAAGATCATGCATATTATTGTATATTATGTTTATATGTTTATGCATGGTACATGGTGTACCAAGTGAAGAACCTATGACAATTCCTCTCAGCCTTTTCTCCTTCTTCCCAACAATTCCTATGTGCCTGCTCTCCTCTTTTCTTCCCCCTCCTTTTTTTCCATCCCTTTCATTTGTTTCCTCTTCTTTGATTTTGATGATGGAATTCTTCACGTCAACTGAATCCAGCCAGATGACTTTGGGCTTGTTTGGCATTACTTAGAAAAGTACTCTTGCAACTTTTAGAAGAAAAAGTGCTTCCTAGAGAAGTAAGTGTTTTTCAAATACAAGAAGAAAAAGTCAAAATAAATGGTTTTAAGAAATCTATAAAACCTAGCTTTTGGCTTCCCCTTTTATGGGAAATACTTTGTAAAAAGTAGAAGCAACATCAAACTTTCCGGGCTTAGGTTCTGTTAAAATTGGTGCATCTTCTACCACCTGCCACTGGTCCATTTCCTTTTTTTCCACACTATTTGATATGCTGGGGTTTTAACTAATAAATGATTATATAACAAACTTTTCAATGCTAAAATGGGCCTATCCATGCATTGCAATTTCTTTGTCAACACATCACAAGTAGCATATTGCAATTAATTGTTCTACTCACCTTGCCAATGAGGTTCTCCATGGGACATTTGCCTTGCCTTTTTGCCTGATGTTGATTTTCATTTATTCTTTTGTTTCTTTGATTCTTAATTTTATTCAGATGTGGACTGGCTGATTCTGTACAATTAAATGACAATAAAGCTTTTAAATTTTTCATCATATTCTTGTGCATTTTATTATGAACGAACATTGTGTTGATAAGAAATTAAAAGAACCAGGTTTCTTTTCCAGTAGTTCTTTTAATCAAATGGCCATGATGCATTCCTAGAAAGTACTACAGTGCCAGGAAAAAATCTAGTAAAGAAATCATAATACTTTTTAAGGATGAATCTTATGAATTCTTTATGAAGATGGATGAAATTCAACCTGACTGTTCATAAAGTTGATTAGGTGGATCCAGCATATAATTTTTATAGCAAAAAGTTCATCATTGTTTCAAATTTTTTGTTAAAAAAAAAGAAACACAAAAGACGAAATGCATGCTTTAAGTCTCTGAAATATTATAGGAATGAGGAAGTAAGTGGGTTATTATTCCTAGTTGTGTTGATCAGCGATACTTTCCATTCTGGAAGTCATGCTTGCTAATTTGACTTGCACAGACTGCAATTTTAGACCTATTGCCAAGTTTGGTTCGATAATTGATAGTCAAGATAACTTTTCCCTGTCCATAAAGTTTAATTATCTTGAGTTGGTGGATGAGTTGTGCACCCTATTGCGACAAATAATAAGTGCACCTTTGGCCTTGTACCCATTCACAATTAGGTTATCAATTATGGCCACTATCCTGGTAACTTGGTTATCAAATAACAAGCTAGATGCATGTTGATGCATTCTCATTTCAAATTTCTTGCTGAAGATATGATGGTGGTGTTTTTGAACTTGCATCTTCTGTGTTACAGGAAAATTTACAGCAGTGGCTAACTGATGAGAAGGCTAGGGATCAGTTTGTTATTCGTGCTGGCACATTTACTGAGGTTTTCTGGAATGACCCTAGGCAATTGATGCCTGAGCTTGTTTATCATCGCCAGGTAAGCATTTGTTGTACTCCTAAATTTTCTGTATTGCATAATGCTTCCAACTACAAGGAACTTAGTTTAAAAATGTTGGTAGACATTTGATAGTAGTGATAACAAATGTATTTGACTCAATTATCAGGGATCCAAGAGGATTTTATCACTTTGAAACTTAGTGCTTCTGATTTCCATCATAATCAAGTGCTGTTAGCTGCTGTTGTTTCTTCTTCTTGAAATAATTTCATCTTATGCATACTTTATCAAGAAAATTCTTCTTCTTCTTTCGTTATGCATTTTTTATCAAGGAAAACTGTCATTGTATAATAATGTCATACGTCCATTGGAAACTTAATAAATTTGTTTGCCTGCTATCAGATTAGTTTTATATCTTATATTGGTTTACTGCTTACTTCTTTGATCATCATGAGGCAGTTAAGGTTAAGTTCCCATCTTCTCTATTTGGCAGTACTGGACAGAGAGTTTTGTGCAATGGTCTCCCATTGGGACATACTTGGCAACGGTTCACCGGCAGGGTGCTGCTGTCTGGGGGGGTGCTACAACATTTAATCGTTTAATGCGTTTTGCACATTCACAGGTTGTCCACTTCTGATAGTTTACTTGATTAATATTATTTATTGATTATTTGCTTATGTTGTGGCTGATATCCATATTTAACAGGTCAAACTGATTGATTTCTCTCCTGGGGAGATATACTTGGTCACATACAGTAGCCATGAACCCAGCAATCCTCGTGACACACATGTGAGTATTTATGCCAGCTTGCTCCATACTCTTCTATTCCCCATTCTTGATTGCCTCTGATGTCCCCCTGTTTTTCTTATAGAGAGTTGTACTAAATATTTTTGATGTGAGAACTGGAAAAGTTATGCGAGACTTCAAAGGAAATGCAGATGAATTTGCAACTGGTGGAAGTGGCGGTGTTTCTGGAGTTTCATGGCCAGTGTTTAGGTAAGTTCTAATTTTTAAAAGTGCATCTGCACTCATGGTGTGGTCACTACCGTAGGCCCTTGAGTGCTGGTCCTTATGAATGCCTTCCAATTTCAGGTGGGGTGGTGGCAGAGAGACAAATATTTTGCTAGAATTGGGAAGAACATAATTTCTGTTTATGAAACAGAGACTTTTACCCTGATTGATAAGAAGTCTTTGAAGGTTGAAAATGTGATGGACTTCACCTGGTCTCCCACAGATCCTATAATAGCCCTCTTTGTTCCAGAGTTAGGCGGTGGAAACCAGCCTGCTAGGGTAATAGAGCTTTTCTTCAGTTGCTTATTGTTTTTATGTATTTCAGTGAACTTGAGGAATTCTTGTTTTGTCAACAGGTGAGCCTTGTTCAGATTCCTGGCAAGGAGGAACTAAGGCAGAAAAACCTTTTCAGTGTCAGTGATTGCAAAATGTATTGGCAGAGCAATGGAGAGTACCTTGCTGTTAAGGTTGACAGATACACCAAAACAAAGAAGAGCACCTATACTGGCTTTGAGCTGTTCCGCATTAAGGAAAGAGATATCCCAATAGAGGTTCTTGAGCTTGACAATAAGAATGACAAGATAGTTGCATTTGCATGGGAACCTAAAGGCCATAGATTTGCAGTTATTCATGGTGATGGTCCTCGGCCTGACATAAGCTTCTATTCCATGAGAACTGCTCACAACGCTGGCCGTGTGTCAAAGCTTACGACTCTCAAGGCCAAGCAGGCCAATGCACTCTATTGGTCTCCTGCTGGTCGTTTCATTGTACTTGCAGGGTTGAAGGGTTTCAATGGCCAATTGGAGTTCTACAATGTTGATGAATTGGAGACTATGGCAACAGGTGAGCATTTTATGGCAACTGACGTGGATTGGGATCCTACAGGAAGGTAATCTTCTTATATGCAAAGTTCATTTTATAATGGATGTATTAATTAAATTTCTAGGATTTAGTTTCCTCTTTCAGGGTGAATGTGGAATACATGTTTGCTACTTAATTATGTAGGTATGTCGCGACTGCTGTTACTTCTGTCCATGAGATGGAGAATGGTTTTCACATATGGTCCTTCAATGGGAAGCTGCTATACAGAATCCCAAAGGATCATTTCTATCAGGTGAAGACTATACCTAGACCTAGGCATGAAATTTTCGTTTGGCCTCCAGTATTGTGGAATCTAATTTTTGGATTTCCTTTGTTAAAACTAACTATAATGAAACAGTTCTTATGGCGTCCAAGGCCGCCATCATTCCTGGGTGCCGAGAAAGAAGAAGAGATTGCGAAGAACCTGAAAAATACAGCAAGAAGTATGAAGCAGAGGACCAGGATGTGTCCTTGCAATTGAGCGAGCAAGACAGGAAGAAGAGGAAGATGTTGCAGGAGGAATGGGATGCCTGGGTGAGCAAGTGGAAGCAATTGCACGAGGAAGAAAGAGAGCTGAGGCTAGAGTTGCGCGATGGGGAAGCTAGTGACGAGGAGGAAGAATATGAAGCCAAAGAGGTTGAAGTCGAGGAGGTTTTAGAAGTTCAAGAAGAGGTTGTTGCATTTGATTTGGATTAAGAATGAGTATTCAAATATGATTTTGATCGTTCAAGGTTTCTGACCAGTTTGTGTTAAATTTTTCATATGAATCAAGAGATGTCAACTAAATCTATTGGACAATTCTTATATTTTCTAGTCACTTGCGAGTGTTTGAATTGAATTGGCTGCTGTTGGAACTATGTACAAGTGGCGCTGTGTGAATCGAGTCTAGATAATAGCTGGTTTGTTGCACAGTTTATGGTTGAGCATGTTGGCTGAATGGTCGAACCACGTGAGGACCTACGTAAAGCCAAAGAAAGAGTCAAGAATGAGGTAGAATGGATCCCGTGGAATGTTAGTCTAGTAGAAATCCTCTTCGTCAAAGTAAATAATGTGGTTATTTATTTTTAGAACTGCATTGTTATTACAAAATATTAAAGTATCATGGCTCTGCGTAGGGTTGAGTGATGAAAATTTAAGAGGCCTTTTCTCTTTTTCCCTATTATTTGGAAGTTGAAAGGAAAATTTAAGAGAAAAATTGGGAAGGAAATATAAGATCAGAATTTTTTCTGAGAAATCTTTTTTCCCCCTTCAAAAGCTACTAAGTTTAAGAGAGAATGTAATTTAGATAAGTGACTTAAGATAATTTTTTATATACAATTTTCTCTGTATTTTTCTCAGTTTAACCAAATAATAGAAATGTCCCATTATTTTATGTTATTGCTTTTCCTTTTGATTTATCTTTCCTCTCTTTCATTTTCTCACCACCCAAAGAGAGTTATATATATATTTTAGTATTTCCCACACCGTTGTAATGGATATAAATTCCACGATAATAGAAAAAGTAGGATGTCAAAAATTTTGTGAGGTATAAATTGATAGTCTACTTTGATTTTCCAGAATATTGAGGTTGAAAAATGGTAGAACACCACCTTATACCTCCATTCCTACTTTTAAATCATGATGCAAACTGTTGACGCCGAGTCACTTTCTTCAAACATCGGAAAAACATCCTTGTCGCCGGACTTCTGCAAGAAAAGTCCTCGGAGACCGGATGCTCTGGTGGGGACCCTCCGATGCTCAAGCTAGTCACTCGAGAATGCTCTGGTGGGGACCCTCCGACGTTCAAGCTAGTCACTCGGGAATAGATGAGAACTGACTAGCGGAAGGAAGATAGAAAGTTAGGGTTTAACTAGTGGAAAGAAGCTAGAAAACCTCAGTTCTTGGATCCTTACTTACAATGAGAGTGTGCACTTTTATACCTGTTCGAAGATCCACCTTTTCGTTCCAGAAGATAGCTGATTTCGAGGTACCTCGTCCTATAACGGACAAAAAGGATGAGGCTGATAGTGACGGGTCGTACTGTCACCATGCGTATCGGAGGTGTCATGCATTATATATCAGTACAGCTTCACAGGTGTTCGGCGGCTGTAGCTGTACCTAGTGCGCGCCGTTGCCGGATGTGACCACACACGGTTGTGGGTGGGTGGTAAATCGTACGCTGTAACGGGGTATGGTCATGTACAGTTACGTACGTGCGATGGACCATACGCCGTTATGAGGCATGGCCACATGCTGCTACGGATGGGCGACGGACCACGTGGGCATGCTAGGTGGCCCGAGGCTATAGGTTGCATGGCTCAAAGGCCAGACCACGTACCGAGCACTGTTCAAGCTATCCAAGGCCAAGAGCGAAATTCGAGGCCGAGCGCTGTTCATGAAGTCCGGGACCGAAGGGGGTTTGGAGGTTGAGATACTGTTCATGAAGTCCGGATCCGGAGGGAGTCTCGAAGGTTGAGGCTCGAGGCCGAGAGCGAAACTCGAGGCCGAGCGTTGTTCATGAAGTCCGGGACCAGAGGGGGTCTCGGAGGTTGAGGCTCGAGGCTGAGAGCGAAACTCAAGGCCGAGTGCTGTTCATGAAGTCCGGGACCCGAGGGGGTCTTGGAGGTTGAGGTACTGTTCATGAAGTCTGGGATCAGAGAGGGTCTCGGAGGTTGAGGTCCGAGGCCGAGAGCGAAACTCGAGACCGCGTGCTGTTCATAAAGTCCGAGACCGGAGGGGGTCTCGGAGGTTGAGGTACTGTTCATGAAGTCCGGGACCGGAGGGGTCTCGGAGGTTGAGGCTCGAGGCCGAGAGCGAAACTCAAGGCTGAGTGTTGTTCATGAAGTCCAAGACCGAAGGGGGTCTCGGAGGTTGAGGCTTGAGGCCGAGAGCGAAACTCGAGGCCGAGTGCTATTCATGAAGTCCAGGACCGGAGGGGGTCTCGAAGGTTGAGGTACTATTCATGAAGTCCGGGACTGGAGGGGGTCTCGAAGGTTGAGGTCCGAGGCCGAGTGCTGTTCATGAAGTCCAGGACCAGAGGGGGTCTCGGAGATTGAGGTACTGTTCATGAAGTCCGGGACTGGAGGGGGTCTCGAAGGTTGAGATACTGTTCATGAAGTCCGATATCGAGGGAGGCTCAGGAGGCCGAGAGGGCCTCCGTCAGTCGCCGTTACCATTTATTCTGACGGCGTTGGATCAGCCATATCAGATGCCCCCTCACGCCTGAGATGAAGCGGGCCCACTCCAGCAAGGCGAAAGGGGTGTCACCTCCCACGTGGCTGATCCCCATCCTTTGCGAACTACCTTCGGACATGTGTCTCAGGACGCTGCGATGACTTTATGCAGGCGACATAGGGGATATGAAAGGGCTGCCACTACTGTCCACCTGATCTACGGCGATCGTCCTCGAGGCAAGGATGATTCTTCAAAGTCTGTGAGGAAAGTCGCGCCATCATTGCCTATCATAACGATGACGTCAGTGGCATCCCATCATTGGTTGGAGGCAGATCGTATCACGCGCCGAGCGATCACCGAGGCAGCCCAGCCTATGGTGGGGGTCCACATGGCTGACGAGACAAGGCGGGACAATTTGAAACTGAATAAAACTCGGGTGGGGGTTGAATCTGGCCACACTGCTCCTGCCATCATTGTCTTCTTCCTCTGATCCTCTGTCTCCTGGCCTTCCCTGCAACTTGAGAGCCTGCGCACGCCATTTTCTTCCTCATGTCAGCTCTTTGTCTCTTCTAGACCTCTCTGTTCCTTTTTCTAGCAATGAGCACCCAATCATGAACCTCGGAGGACGATCTAGAGGATCGTTCTTCTTCCGAGAGGCCTCGAGCTTCTCCTTCTCCTCTCCCCTCTCCTTCACCTCCTCTTGAGTGGTCTTCCGATTCAGAGGACCACGTCCCTCTGGCCCGACAGTAGGTCGCCGGTGAGGCTCCCGCAGGGAGAGCCTGGCGGCGGCTGGCAAGGCCCTATCGAGGAGACACCGGACGGAGGTCGGCACCTCCTCGAGGGTGGGGGTGGAATCCCCGGAGGGGGTCGCCTCCACGGTAACAGGCAAGGATTTGGCGAACATCCGAGCCCGTTACCAAATCCCTCGGGACGTCGGGCTCTATCTTCCAACTCCCGATGATAGAGTGATTTCTTTTCGACCCAGCCGAGTGGTCGTTTATGAAATTTTCCTGAGGGTGGGCCTCCGCCTACCCTTTCCTCCTTTTTTCATTAGCCTCCTTGACTATTACTCCTTGACCCCTTCTCAACTGGTCCCGAACTCCATTCGGGTCGTTAGTGCCTTCATCGTCCTCTGCCATCACCTCCACATTACCCCTCGAGTCTCCCTCTTTCGCTCTTTCTACATCCTTCGGGATCAGAAGGGTTGGTGGCTGTTCCAGCCCTGACCCGGCCGAGTCCTTAAGCTTCTTCTTCCTACCTCCATCAAGGGATGAAAATCCTGATTTTTCTTTGTCAATCTGGACCAGGTTAAGCCCCAGTGGGGGACCCCGACCTCCGAGGCAACATGAATTCCACCGTCCTTCCTGAGACAAAGAAGCGTTGGGGCAGTTATTGACTATCGACATCCCTCGGTACAACCTACTTCTAACAGAGGAAAACCTTCAGTCGGCGGGTCTCATCTCCCACCGTGGTAAGTCTCCCTCCTACTTAGTCAAAGTCTTCCTCTTTTTTTTTTTGCTGACCCTGACTGATGCTGTACAGCCATGAAGGTCCCGACCCGTAGACTCATGAGGGCCGCCGCCAAGAAGAGGGCCCCGGAGGGGCCGAGCGAGGGGCAGCAAACACTGGCCCCGAAACGTTCGACAGTGCGAGTGCCTGAACCACCCGCACCGCAAGAGCCTCCGGCCGCCTCGGAGATCGATCTGACGGCCGACACCCCACCAGAAAGGGTGGTGGCTGAGGGGCAACGACAGAGGAGCTGGCCATGGAGGAGCCGGTGATAGCGGAGGAGCCCCCTGCTCCCAGCGAACTAGCCCCCACCGAGGTGACAAGGAGCTGGGTTGAGGGACCGTCAGGGGCAGCAAGTTCGCCCCCCGAGCAGACACCAACAAGCAGCCCTCCACGCGCCGAGTCCGAGACCGCTGAGGCTGCTGGAGGAAATGGAGTCAGGCCGAGGCCATCTCGGGACTCCATTTTGAATGATGGGCGCTGGACGGAGCGGCTTATCTCACCAGTCCTCGTGCCCGAGGTCCAGGAAGAACTTAGCCATTTGAAGGTGGCTACGTTCTTTCGAGAGTTCTACGCGGCCCTGGTTAAAGTAAGTAGTCTTGCAGCCCCTTGCCTTTAGATTTCCCTTTTCCTCTTCTTTTCTCTTTTTTTGACATGAGGCCTACATGCAGATTGCAAACTCCCTGGCGGTTACAAGGGAGGCCGTCCATGGGGGAAAGACCCTCATACGGGAGGTCCGACAGGAGGCCAAGGAGGCTCGTGCTCGAGCTGAGGCGTCCGAGTGGGCCCTGGAGTCGGCCAGGGTTGCCCGGGCCGATGAGATAAAGGTGGCCGAGAGCCGGGCTGAGGCTGAGGCCAGCCGTTTGCGGGCAACACTCAGTCAGCTGATGGTGGCCGAAGGCGCCGTCGCAGCAAGGGACCTGCATATTTCAGAATTGACCGCGGCCATCCAGGCGGCCGAGAATCAGGCGGGCGAGGCCGAGGAGAGGGCGAAGAAGGCCGAGGAGGAAGCGGGTCGTGCCCTGGAGGCTGAGAGGGCAGCGGCGGCATCTCTAGCTGCGGAGAAAGAAGCTCGAGCTGCCGAGGTGGAGGCAGCTATTGAGGCCAGGGCTGCTAGGACCATAGAAGAGTTTAGGGCGTCCGAGCGCTTTATGGACGAGTTGGCCGAAGCTTGTCAGAAGCATATCTCCAAGGGTTTCAGCGTGGAAAGAAAAAGTCCCCCTAGACTTGAACCTTCCTCAGGCCCTTGAGGTCGACCCGGAGCGTCTTTCCAAAGTTGCCTCGTCTGATGACGAGCCTGTGCCGGCCGAGCCGTGAACTTCAAGTTGTACTTTTTTATATTTTTTTTTTGCAAGTCCGACTTGGTCGGTGTTTTGTAAACACTTCGAATTAATGAAGTACAATTTTTTCTTCAATGAGAATTGTCTTTACCCAATTGTAGCTTCTACCCCAAGTCCTTTGGCTGCTGACGTAGGACCCTTAGGGGCTTCGTCGGTACCAAGGAGCAACCTTTAATTCATTCTCGAATAACCTCGACTTCGCCATGTAGGACCGAATCCTAGAGTCGATGAAGATGGACTTATAGGGATTGATGGAGCATCGGACTCGTAAGGCCAAGATAGACTCGAGTTTCTAGGGGCTAATTGCATGCCGCTTTGCCAGTGGTACACTAGGCTTCGTGCCTAGTTGGCCTAAGGCTTTTGGTGCCAAGCTGACCTCGGGCTTCAGGTGTCGACCGGGGTCGGGCTTGTTGTTGAGAGCCGATGATACATCGCTCTGCCAGTGGTACACTGGGCTTTGTGCCTGGCTGGCCCAGGGCTTTAGGTGCCGAGCTGGCTTTGGGCTTTAGTTGCCGATCGGGGTCGAGCTTGTTGTTGAGAGCCGATGGTGCATCGCTCTGCCAGTGGTACACTGGGCTTTGTGCTTGGCTGGCCTAGGGCTTTTTGCCTGGCTGGCTCAGGGCTTTAGGTGCCGAGCTGGCCTCGGGCTTTAGTTGCCGACTAGGGTCGGGCTTGTTGTTGAGAGCCGATGGTACATCGCTCTGCCAGTGGTACACTGGGCTTTGTGCCTGGCTGGCCCAGAGCTTTTTGCCTGGCTGGCCCAAGGCTTTAGGTGCCGAGCTGGCCTCGGGCTTTAGTTGCTGACCGGGGTCGGGCTTGTTGTTGAGAGCCGATGGTACATTGCTCTGCCAGTGGTACACTGGGCTTTGTGCTTGGCTGGCCCAGGGCTTTAGGTTGAAAAACTGAGATACTATAACTCAAGTTTATTAATATGAAATGAGGGGCAAAAACCCCAAAAAATACAGGCATGGTATTTAATGTAAGAAGAAAATGCACTACTGATAATACCAACGAAGGTTGTCAGCGTTCCACGTCCAGGAGAGTGGCCTCCCATCCAGCTCTTCAATCTTGTATGCTCAGTGATGGAGTGCTTCAGTGATCCGGTAGGGCCCCTCTCTGTTCGGAGCTAGCTTGCCTCCTTCCGTCGGCTTCGAGACTTCGGCTTGTCGAAGGATCAGGTCTCCTGACAGGAAAGTCTTGGGGTGCATGCGGGCGTTGTAATACTTGGCAGCTCGTTGTCGGTAGATCACCATCCGGAGCCGCGCTCGGTCTCGCACCTCCTTCACCAGGTCGAGGATGGCTCGCAGCCAGTCTGGGTTGTCTTCCTCACTATATGACTCCACTCGAGGTCTTGGGGAGCCTATCTCCACCGGAATGATAGCCTCAGACCCAAAGACCAGGCTGAATGGGGTCTCTCCGATGGGGGCTTGTGGCGTTGTATGGTAGGCCCATAGCACATTGTGGAGCTCCTCCACCCACCATCCCTTGCAATCATCCAGTCGGGTTCTCAGTCCTTGGAGAATGATGTGATTGGTTACCTCGGCCGCTCCGTTGGTCTGAGGGTGTCCGACAGAAGTGAATCTCTGATGGATGCCCAGTTTGGTGCAGAATCCTCGGAAGGGTGCATTGTCGAATTGCCAACCGTTGTCGGTGACCATAGTGTATGGTAGTCCGAACCGGCATATAATAGACTTCCAAAAGAAGGATCTCTCACCTTGATTTCAGTGATCTTAGTAAGGGCTTCGACCTCAATCCACTTGGTGAAGTGATCGATGGCCACCAGGAGGAACTTGCACTGTCCGAAGGCTGGAGGGAATGGTCCCAAGATGTCCATACCCCACTGGGCGAAGGGCCAAGGCACCGCCAGGGGGGTCAGCTGAGATGTCGGCTATCGCTAAATATTGACGTGGCGCTGGCAACTATCACACTTCTTAACAAGTTCGGCCGCATCTTCCCTTATGGTCAGCCAGTAGTACCCCTACCGTAGGGCCTTGTAAGCTAGGGCTCTGCCCCCCAGATGACTCCCGCAGATGCCTTCATGGATTTTCTGCAAGATGTAGTATGCTTCGGCTGGTCCGATGCACTTGAGGACCGGGTAAGAAAATGATCTTCGATAAAGCTTCCCATCCATCATCAGGAACTTCGGGGCCGCCACCTGAGTAGTCTGGCCTCTGCAGGGTCTTCGGGAAGAGTGTCGTCGGTCAAATATCGGACGTAGACATCCATCCAGGAGGGCCCTTGCTCGACCGGCAGTGTTTCATCTGCAGCTTCAATGCTTGGGGTCTGTAGGTGCTCCACATACGTCCTTCCTAGGGTCCCGTCGGCCAAGGTGGCCAAACGGAACAGCGCATTGGCCCTAGCATTCTCCGCCCGAGGGATATAGCTGACGCCGAAGTAAGAGAACCGAGAGGCTTGGGATTGCACCTCGCTCAGGTAACGGGACATGGTCGGGTCTCTGGCTTCGTATTCCCCAACAACCTGCCTGAAGACAAGCTGGGAGTCCGTGAAGGCCCTCAGACGATCTGCACCGAGCTCCCCGGCCAGCTTCATCCCCGCCAACAGGGCTTCATATTCGCCTGATTATTAGTGGCTGGAAATAGAAACCGAAGGGCATACTCTACCACCTCCCCCTCGGGACTCGCGAGGATGAGCCCAGCTCCGCTTCCCTGAGAATTTGCTGCTCCATCCACATGCAAGATCCATTCTTTCTTTCCTGCTTCCTCGGCCGAGGAGGACTCCATGCACGCCTCCAAACATAATTCCTCCGAACACTCCTCGGCCCAAGTGCACTCGACCAAAAAATCAGCCAATACTTGGGACTTCATGGTAGACCTCAGCCGGATAGACAAGTCAAACTCGCTCAGTTTGATTGCCCACTTGGCTAGCCGACCAGAGGTGTCAGGATGGGACAAGATGGTCCGAAGAGGTTGGTCCGTGAGCACCACGATGGGATGAGCTTGGAAGTAGGGTCGAAAGCGTTGGGCAGAGACCACCAGGGCGAAGACGATCTTTTCAGTCCTGAATATCCGGTCTTGGCATCATGAAGTACCTTGCTAGTGTAGTAGACCGGCTTCTACACTCCGTCGGCATCCATATGCACGAGCACAGAACTGACGGCCTCGGGGGAGGCTGCAAGATACAGGAAGAGCTCTTCCCCACCCCTCGGCTTGGACAACAGCGGGGGAGTGGATAAAATTGCTTCAACCCCTCAAAGGCATCCTGACACTCCTTTGTCCACTCGAATGTTGACCTTGCGCAGCGCCTTAAAGAAGGGCAGACACCTTTCTGCCGATCTTGACATGAAGCGACTCAAGGCCGCCACCTTCCCGGTTAGGCGTTGCACCTCCTTTTTATTAGCTGGGGGCCTCATATCCAAGATGGTCAGGATCTTGTCGGGAATGGCTTCGATCCCCCGCTGAGTCACCATAAAGCCAGAAACTTATCTGCTGCCACCCCAAAGGCACACTTGCGGGGGTTCAGCCTCATCCAGTACCGGCGCAGGTTGTTGAAAGTCTCTGCGAGATCGGCGACGTGGTCAGCAGCATTGGTGCTCTTGGTCAGCATATCGTCCACGTACACCTCCATGTTACGCCCGATCTGGTCCTTAAAGACCTTATTCATCAACCTCTGATAGGTGGCCCCGGTATTCTTCAGCCCAAACAACATCACCTTGTAGCAATAAATCCCTTTTTCAGTAATAAAGGAGGTGGCCTCTTCATCAGCCGGATCCATTCTTATCTGGTTGTACCCCGAGAATGTGTCCATGAAGCTGAGAGTTTTGTGTCCGGACGTAGCGTCCACTAGCTGGTCGATCTGGGGCAGTGGGAAGCTGCCTTTGGGGCACACCTTATTGAGATCGGTGAAGTCCACGCACATCCTCCAGCTCCCGCTGGCCTTGCGAACCATCACAACATTCGCCAACAGTCGGGGTAGTGCACCTCATGGACGTGATCGGCTGCCAACAGCTTTCGCACCTCCTCGTCCATGGCCTTCTGTCTGTCAGGGGCGAAGCTCCTCTTCTTCTGCCGAATGGATCGGCACTCCGGCTTGACGTTGAGCTGGTGGGTAATCACTTCTTCTGGGATGCCTGGCATGTCAGATGCGACCAGCGAAGACGTCGGCATTGGCTCGCAAGAAAGCGAGGAGCTGGCTGCGGGCTTCCTCCGGGAGCAGAGCTCCGATCTGGATTATCTTTGCTGGTCCTCTCCAAGAGGGAAGGCCAGCAGGCGCTCAGTCGGCTTTCCTCTTCTCTCCAGGTCCGGGGGTCCAGTGCTTCTGTTGCGGGTGCAGGCATCACTCCCTATGGACTAGGGCCATGTGGCAGCAAAGTGTGGGCGGGTTTTGCTCCCCCGCATCTCCCCAACTCCTTTACTGGTGGGAAAACCTCACGAGTAGCCTCTTGGTGGAGATGATAGCGTCCAAAAGATTAAGCCCAGGTCTTCCGAGGATAGCATTATAGGCGAGGGGTACCTGGACCACCAGAAAGCTCATGAAGATTGTACTTTGGCGCGGGGCCGTGCCAGCCGTGACAGGAAGAGTGATCTTCCCCTCGACCTTCACGGAATCTCCAGTGAACCCCATCAGGGGTATGGCGACAGTCCGAAGCAAGTCGGGTGATAGGTTCATGCGAACGAAAGCATCATAACTCAAAACATCCATCGAGCTCCCACTATCAACCAGAATTCTTTTTACAGGATGTTTAGCAATCGTCATGGACACGACGATGCTATTATCATTTTTATTTACCACCCCCTCTAAGTCCCTTTTAAAAAAAGGGATTACAGGATCTAACTCCCCCTTCCCCCTCGCCTCTTGGGTGGGCCACCTGCCCCCCAGAAAATTATCGCCACCGTCTTCTCAATCAGAGTATTGTCAATCACCGGTAGCGGAGGCGCCGACGGACCAGGAGCACCCATGTTGTTCCTCTGAACGAACTTTCCCAGGTGGCCACGCTAGATAAGATCCTCTATCGCCTTCTTTAACTGGCGATAGTTATCAGTGTCGTGGCCGTGATCCCGATGATAGTAGCAGTACAAATTCTTGTTGCGGGGGATCTTTGGGTTCAATGGAGGAGGGCATGGAAGGTACGACTCGCCCTCTATCTCTAGCAAGATGTGGGAGATGGGAGCAAGCAAAGGGGTGTAAGGATCGTCCCTTGTGTAGGAGCTCAAGGACGGTTGTCTGATTGGCGGGGAGGTTCGGGCCTCCTGGGCCGGACTTCAGCGGGCTCAGGGCGAGCTGGCTTCTTGAGGACACTTCCGCTAGCCTCGCGCCGAGAGGAATCAGCCTCGTCGGCGCGGATATACTTCTGGGCCCGAGTCAAGAGTTCGGCGTAGGAATCGGGTGGCTTCTTGTCAAGGAAGTATGCGAAGCAAGATGGACAAAGCCCTCGCTTCAAGGCCAAAGTGGCCACTGAGTCCTCAAGATTATAGACTTCCAGGGCTGCCTCCTTGAACCGAGTAACGTAGTCTCGCAGGGACTCGCCGCTCTTCTGCTGGACAGAGAAGAGGCTGTCAGCTACCCTTGGAATCTTCTGACAGGCATCAAAATGGGTCAAGAAGGCCCTCTCTAGCTGGCAAAAAGAATCGATACTCCGCGGCGGCAGGCGAGAGTACCAGGCTCGAGCAGCTTTCTTCAGAGTGGCAGGGAAGGTGATGCACATGAGCGAATCGGTTGCCCCCTAGACCTGCATGAGAACCTTGTAACTTTCTAGGTGATCCAGGGGATTCGTGGTCCCGTCATATGGATCCAGCCGAGGGAGGCGGAACCGGGTGGAGATGGGCTCTTCCATGATACGGCGGGACAGCGGAGGTCGGCTGTCATAGTCCGCCTTTGGCAGGTGGGTGATCCAGCGGCTGAGTTCCTCCAACCGTTGGTTTGTACTCGTCGAGTCGATGCTCGGCTCGATGGGCTATCCTGCCATCGAAGGATCCCTCCCCCGAGGATTCTGAGGATGGGAAAGAGTGACGGCGATGTCGGCGAGGGTGCTCTGCTTCCTTCCCGTGTCGCCGCTTGAGAGAAACACTGGTGTGATGAGAGGGCGATCGGGGTCTCTTGGAGGCTCCCCGGTGGTGAGGCTTGGGCGAAGCATGGCGGTGGCAAGCTTCCGGGACCGACGATCTCCTCCAGGAGGAATGCTGGCTGGGTTGCACCACCCCCAGAACCGATGGGAATGGCTTCGGCTGCCGCGGGGCCGCCTGCTGGTGCTGCAGACCTTGAACCACCGCCACCAAGAACTGAACTTGCATGGCTAGGGCGGCAAGCCGGTCTTCCTGGAGCTGCTGTGGAGGAGGCGCAGAGACGTCGATCGGGGAGCGGAAGGTCCAGCCGCCTGGAGACGCGGCGGTGCAGGGACACCGGCTGGAGGAGCTGAGGGGCCAACCGCCAGCGGATCAGCTCCTTGATGCTGCCCCCCAGCGCAACTGACAGAGACCCCTTTCGCACGGGTCATCACCATGGCTCAAGAGCTTGGAGAGAGAGAGGTTGCAGATTGCTGGTTCGATATCTTTCTCTTACCTCTACCTAGCGCGCCAATCTATTGACGCCGAGTCACTTTCTTCAAACATCAGGGAAACGGACGTCCTTCTCGTCAGACTCCTGCAAGAAAAGTCCCCGGAAACCAGATGCTCCGGTGGGGACCCTCCGACGCTCAAGCTAGTCACTCGGGAACAGACGAGAACTGACTAGTAGAAGGAAGCTAGAAAGTTAGGGTTTAACTAGTGGGAAGAAGCTAGAAAACCTCATTTTTTGGATCCTTACTTACAGTGAGAGTGTGCGTTTTTATACCTGTTCGAAGATTCACCTTTCCATTCCAGAAGATAGCTGATTTCGAGGTATCTCGTCCTATAACAGACAAAAAGGGTAAGGCTGACAGTGACGGGTTGTACTGTCACCGTGCGTGTCGGAGGTGTCCTGCATTATCTATCAGTATGTCTTCATAGGTGTCCGGTGGCTGTAGCTGTACCTGGTGCGCATCGTTGCCGGATGTGACCGCGCACAGTTGTGGGCGGGTAGTGAATCGTACGCTATAACGGGGTATGGTCATGCATAGTCACGTACGTGCGATGGACCATACGCCGTTATGAGGCATGGCCACATGCTGCTACGAATGGGTGACGGACCATGTGGGCATGCTAGGTGGCCCGAGGCTATAGGTTGCAGGGCTCAAGGGCCAGACCACGTACCGAGCACTGTTCAAGCAGTCCGAGGCCGAGAGCGAAACTCGAGGCCGAGCGCTTTTCATGAAGTCCGGGACCAGAGGGGGTCTCGGAGATTGAGATATTGTTCATGAAGTCCGGGACCGGAGGGGGTCTCGGAGGTTGAGGCTCGAGGCCGAGAGCGAAACTCGAGGCCGAGAGCGAAACTCGAGGCTGAGTGCTGTTCATGAAGTCCGGGACCGGAGGGGGTCTCTGAGGTTGGGTACTATTTATGAAGTCCGGGACCGGAGGGGGTCTCGGAGGTTGAGGTCCGAGGCCGAGAGCGAAACTCGAGGCCGAGTGCTATTCATGAAGTCCGGGACGGAGGGGGTCTCGGAGGTTGAGGTACTGTTCATGAAGTCCGGGACCAGAGGGGGTCTCGGAGGTTGAGACTCGAGGCCGAGAGTAAACTCGAGGCCGAGCGCTGTTCATGAAGTCTGAGACTGGAGGGGGTCTCGAAGGTTGAGGCTCGAGGCCGAGTGCTGTTCATGAAGTCCGGGACTGGAGGGGGTCTTGGAGGTTGAGGTACTGTTCATGAAGTCTGGGACCGAAGGGGGTCTCGGAGGTTGAGGTCCGAGGCCGAGAGCGAAACTCGAGGCCGAGCCGAGTGCTGTTCATGAAGTCCAGGACTGGAGGGGGTATCGGAGGTTGAGGTACTGTTCATGAAGTTCGGGACCAGAGAGGGTCTCAGAGGTTGAGATAATGTTCATGAAGTTCGATACCGAGGGGGGCTCAGGAGGCCGAGAGGGCCTCCGTCAGTTACCGTTACCGTTTATTCTGACGGTGTTGGATCAGTCATATCACAAACTAACGTAGATATTACTAAATTTAAATTTAATTGTTTTCAGTGAAACGGTTTTGAAACCAATCTAATTTAATCTTGATTTGAATTACTACATAGCTTTAGAATCAGTAATGCTACACCCCTGAATTGGCGTAACTACAAACAGTTTACATACTACCATCGCCGCTGCCAAGTTTGTGCCCAAAGAGCGAAAATCCTGACCCAGAAAAAAGAAGAGCCTTTTCTTCGCCTTTTTTTAATATGTTCATCACTGTTGTCTCTTCGTCTAACCATCATTATCGTTCACATCTCTTAACCATCGACAGAGAAACGGAGAACCCAACAGTAAAAGTGATGGTGCAGCAATAAAGCTGTTAAGGGCGGTGGTGGTGACATATTGGCAGGCAAATTTATTCCAAATACTATTCACTGAGAAATTTATTCCAACATAAGATTCCAACCCACTCACTGGAAGCTACCAACATAAAATTCTGTCTGACAAATTTATTCCAAATGACATCGACTGAGAAAACTATTTTGTTCAAACCTTTGCTGCTTTCTTATCAACATGTGTGGCTCTATGTAATTCTGCACTACGCTCCTTTAACTGGGCTGCAAATTGTCTTGCCTTTAAAGTTTATTCAAATGACTTCTAGATATCGGTATAATGTCAATCATTTTGTAGATATGTCTGGAGCCTGGGCTGATAAATATTAGAAAATGATTCCTTTTATGTTATGAGTAACTCCTGCAAGTCACTATAAAATGGCATCAACTCAATCACTTTGGCCTCAAAGCCAGACTGGGCTGTGCAGTTCTCTTTTTGGTCTTAACCAAGAGTGTGAACTCATTGCATTAAATCTTTAATTCTTAGGTTTCTAAGATCTTTAGTTGAAATAATTTACGTTTGTTGACCACGTAATTATCCAGTCCTTGGTTCAGCTACAGCATTTTTTCATGAAGCGTAACATGTGATGATGATACAAAAAGAATCAATGCTGTTGCACAAATGTCTTGTTTCCTCTCGTGTGTGTGTGTTGATGATGCAGCTTATAAATCCAAAATGGATATATGATCAGGATAAAATTGAGAAGCCCGCTCACATTATTCCCTGTCAAACATGATATATGATACAGCATGAAACATTGTCAGCAACCTTATTTATTTATTTGGTTCAGGAAAGGACTTATAAGCCAAAATCAAATTCGAAGATAAACAACCTTTTGAGCATCGGCTTGAAGCAAATAGCAAATTGTGGTGGCATACTGGAAGAACTCTCTACCAACACATTTGCTTGAAGAGCCTTAGAAGCCACCCAATCTATCAAGCAGCCTCATTTGCCAATCTTGTCAGCTTCCTGGTACTGTGCTTTTTTAAGGTTTCGGTCGGGCGTCAACCCGACACAACCCCGTCAGCTTCATCCTGGTTGAAATTGTGTGGAAGTGGGATTCAAATCCAGTATCTTTCACTTTTACTAATTGAGCCAATTGCCATCCACTAAATTTATTTTAATAGTCCTTATCAGCTCCAGCCAATTTCAATATCAAATCATCAAAGAAAATATTTATAAAGTAAAGCAGAAATATACATACTTGAAATACTAACAGCAGTATGTTAAGATCCACTCCCCTCTCTCTCTCTCTCTCTCTCTCTCTCTCTCTCTTCTGACAGAATAGTAGGAATTTTTGGTTCCATCTAAATTATTAAGATTATAAATTTTAAAGTAGTATAGATGCTACTTAAATTCAGACCACAGATAAAAATTTTCAGCAGCCTTATCAACTAAATTATTAACATCCATAAATAAAATTATCTTAAGTTTTATTAAGAGAGTTTGACGGATGATGATGATTACGATTTCATCATCGATGGGGCTTGCAGCAGATTCGGTGAGAGAACTTTATTTCATTTTTTATGCGTTGGTGGGCCCACCCCGCGTTCGCCGTGCGCCGTTGGTCGAATACCTTTCCTCAAAGCGCGACCGGGCGCGGCCAAATGACCACGGAAGAGAGAGAAAGATGGAGAGGGGGACGGTGATCGAGGAGGCACCGTTGTCGCCGTCGTGGCTGCTGGTGAGCAGCCCGAGAAGGACGCTGAGCCTGCTGAGGGAACGGCCCGTGGAGAGGGCCCCGGGCTTCGCCGAGGAACACGGCCCCAAGCCCTCCGAGGTCTACGGCTTCGTCGGTTCCATCACCACCGTCATCACCACTGGTACCTCTCTCTCTCTCTCTCGCTGTTTCTATCCATGTTCCTTTTGAGTTGATGACGGTATTTCTTTGGATCGTTCATTCTTGTTTTGATGCAGTAATCTTTTTGGTGTGGGCGTATACCCCTGAACCCTGCTTGCATTATTTAGGGATCACCTACTATCCTAGCAAGTCAGTAAATTTTCTCTCAATGAATCTTGTTCTTATCGTCGTGTGGATCCTTGATTGCCATTTTTATAACGATGTGTGGCTGGGCTTTACGTAAAACAGGTGACGGGCAATTTCTTTGCCTTGTCAGGTTTTTCGTATGGTTGGATCACTAATGAGCCAGTATCCTTTACTCTTCTTAATTTATGTGATCTTATCTTTATGAATCGCACTTTTGAGATGGCAATTGTCTCTATTGTTAATAAACATCATCTTTTTTATGTGCTGTTTGAATTAATGCAACTTGGTTAAACAACTGATGACTGGTATTATTGTCAGGTATTGGGCACTGGCAGTTCCAGCCTTTTGTATAGTAATGTTGGTTTTAACGATGGCTTTTTACCTGGGTTTAAACTTCATGGTGACTCCACCTCCAACGTCCTTGATCACCATGTTTGGTAAGTCTTGCAGTAGATTGTGATGCTGAAGTCTTCTACCATTTGTTGATAGCAACACATGAATGGAAAAACACAAGAAAGCACTTCAAGAGCGTTACAACTAGTTAATTGTCTTAATAGACCAATTTTACATATGTCTTGATTATAATGTGATCTTTTACAGAATTATGTTCGCCTATGAGACTATCAGGGTCAGATATGAGGGGAGTGCAACGATTCTTGTCATTCTAGATGCAAAAATATGTCTGTTATTCTGATTAATATATCAAGAGAATTCTGAGACCTTTTATAAAATGCCTATGTTCTTGATCAACGAGAAAAGTTGTTTAGTGTCTGGAGCATGCCATATACGTTAGTATAACCATGAAGCATCATGTCTAAGCCCATTATTTGAGCGAAAAATTTACTAAATCATACTTTCTGCAGTCGTAGATGCAGATATACGAAAACATGTCTTGGTAAATGGTGTATCCATTCAATTGTTTCTCACATACAGTTTCTTTGAGAAGGATGTGATACCATCACCTATCAGGCCCAATGTGTGGTCCATTGAGCTGCATCCCTACTCAACTGGTGCATGCACATTGATCTCTCCAGGAGGTTGGCCACCTCTTTTTGCATGCTATCTTCTACTTCAGTAGAAACCCCTATATCTGGTTGTGGAATGTGTATATTGTTGTGCTATAGCTATGACATAAGATTAGTGTGTAAATAGAGACTTTCAGAAAGACTATGATACAATGTAGTGGCTAACATGCTGGTCATGACTTTCTAGATGAAAAATTCTCTGTACATCTAGAATGCTTTAATAGCAAAGAGTCACAAGCAATTTTTCAGAATACTGTCTATGATTGTTCTAAAAACATGTTACTGTGAGCGCAATGTTTATGATAACTTATGATTCCAGTTGCTGTTGAAATTACTGCTAATAAAGGAATCTGGCATGCTATTCCAAACTTGTGAGCTTCATGCGAGGAGGAATGGTTCTGATGTTTTTGTGGGGAGTGAGGTTTTTATACAGTTTATAGAGGAGATTGGCCTTGCTGAGGATGAAGGAAAAAAGTTCATTTTGATCCTCTAGAAATTTGGCAATTCTGGTAGGAAAGAGATGCATCTAGGGCTTTATTATTAGGAGACTGGGCAATCTGGAGGATCGGGTTATCTTGTTCTAGATACTGCAATTCTTTTAGTGTTGTATGTATGTATGGTGCAGCTGATGATCTATGTTAGGTATGAAAAGTTATATCCACTACTGTTTTTAAAGTGGATCACGTTTCTCTTAGGTGGACTTGGTGAAAAAATGACCTCTTTGTAGCTAATGATTTAGAGATTGCCGTTGAACCTGGTGTTGAGCACCTTTTTTTTTTTTTTTTTGAGGTTATAGGTTTTCCCTTAAGTCTTTGCTTTTCTCCTCTAGTGAGTAGAACCCATATTTTCCCCCAGGCTTGTTATGAAGCTTTTGGAATGGAGGAAAATACTCTTGCCATTGGTGAGTATGGATATGTACATCCTATCCGCTCCATCATCCTTCTTTATGCCTAGAATAGTAGAATCTTAAAGACCTGACCAATAGACTAGAGAAGAACCAAAGAATGTTTTTCTGTAAGGGAGTAAAGCGCAAGGACAACGTTCCATCCTCCTGTGAAGACCCAGAAAAGCTTCTCTCAGGTGATGAGTCTTAGTGACGTGAACCTCATTGTGTCAGGGGAGTCGCTTATGAAAGTTGGGCAGCACAGGATTTACCTGTTGTGGGTGATGCCGGCAAACCAAAAGGGTGGGGCCAGAATGGTGCTATTGGGACGTAGATTTCTGTAAAGAGGTTTTCCTCGGTGTTGTGAGCTTAGCAGTTGGAATTCTCTACTACCTAGGGTGCTGCATGCACTTTTAAACCTCTAAAATTAATGATTGCATGAGTGATATTTGAAGGTATCTCAAATGATTATATGATTGGATAATCAATAAAGATTCAATAAATATTAAACTCAGTTGATACAATATGGTTCACTGCACCTATGACTAATAGGAATCAATAGAAAAGAACTCACAAGGCTGATATTGAAAAGTTTCTATAAGAAAGGTTTTTGGTTGTGGTTATGAGTTTGGTCATGCTTTTCCCAATTTGCTCCTGCTGCATCAGGGGCTTCTGTACCAGAGCAGGAAGCAGGATAGATGATGTTGAAACCCAGTTGAAGAACAATTGAAAAAATGCTTCCATTTTGTTTAATCATACTTTAATCACCATGGGCTATCTCCTTTTTCCTATTTGAGACCTAGATATATTTAATTAGTTGTTTTTCTAGGTCTAGTTATAAGTAGCTATAGTTATTTACAATGCAATATCAATGACACATGATGGCCCTTCTAAAATGAAAGTCCGCATCACTGATCATGACCAACAATGTCTATATTGCTTAGAAGCCAAAAACCATGTGCTTTGAAGGTCTCTTATGCATTATGATCTACAATATATGTATGTATGCATGTATGTTTTCTTCCAAAAATTATCCGATGGCATCTGATCGTTAGAAATGCCATCTAAGGTACAAATATTGACTTGCATTTTCTAGTATGTGCCCATGTGGTATATGAGATAAATAACTTCTGACAACTCAACTAGTTCTTATCTCTGATTTGGCTGTGTATGAAGATTAAATGTATGGTTCCTTGTCATCTTTATTCTGTTTTACTTTATTCTTATTCCCAGATGAATATAGCAGAGAGCGCTCAACATTGACATTTTCAGGAAGAGAGCAGCCAATTGAGCCCATTTCCGACATTGGCATCAGTCAGATAAATGATCTCATGTTTTGGTAAATCAAACCTCGCTTGATTTTCTGCTGCATGGGAGGAAAAGTGCAAGAAAACTGTGAAGCACCACTCAAATAAAAGAAAGTCGAGGCGGCCACATCCATGAGGAGAATATAGCGCAGTGATTTAGATCCAAATTATCCTGGGCTACTGTCCTTGCTTTCTTGTTGGGATTTTTACGTTAAGTTAGCAATCTGAGAACGCCATCTGCCTTGAAGTCTTCAATAACCTGTCCGAATCAAAGCTCGGATGCTAACTGCAACTTATTGTCTGGCTTTCAACTGTTTTTCTTTTGATTTTATTTGCAGTTGATCATTCTAGGATAGGTCACAGCATCAGCTGCTCTTTGTAGAGCAATTTGTTTCAAACTTTCAATCAAGAGCATCAGTACTACTGACGATTAATTATCCAGCATAGGTTGTTTTGCTTTTGATTTTATTAAATCATGGCCACCATAGGCAGGCAAATCTCCAACCGAGCAATTTAGTTTCAGCTTCCTTCGTTTTTTTTCCCCCACCTCCAGCAAGACGCTCTGTATGTGGTTCAGTACTGATTTGTTTATTGGAACTTTGAAATTCTTGCTGCATAATTATTTTGTCTGCAAGAAGAATTGCAACTTACAAGGCCGAAAGATGGCTATTAGTTTTGTCAGAGACTTGTCCTTTCATAGAGCCCATGAGGCACGTCCTAGTAGTTCTGTATAACGAGGATGTACTTCAGCTTTTTGTGGATCATAATCTGCGGATCTTAAACATATTTGCGTAACGTTGTTTACCACCAATTCAAGCCTAACTTATTATTATTTATTGTGAGTTCCAAAGAATTATATTAATAGTTTCATGAATTAATAGTTTGAGCTTTTCTGGAACCTTGTTCAATTCCAGCCTTCTAATTTTAACATTCTTCAATGAGTGAACTTTTTCTTTCTGAATTCAGATGATAAATTGTTACGCTTAACCTTGCTCAGTTGATGTGGATTCCTGAAATGAGAACTATTTTATCTAGCATACGAAATCCATGTTCTGTAACTGTTATAACAGGCTTATATAGCTTGGTTTCTTCTCCATGCTCATCATTGTCTGTTGGTGGGAACCAGCTGTGCTTGCTTTTTAATTTTTTAATTATTTTAGTATTTTGTGTGAGACCATGGGAGCAATGTCAAACCCACTCCCTTGGAGAAATTTATTGAAGATAAAAAATCTACAGGAGCAAAAGAGAACAAATACAAAAATACAGCTAGAAGAGGGAGAAGCATGAAAATGAGAACATGGAGAGCTTTAAAAATGGAGGAGACAGAGTATACAGCAATGAAACCACTCACCTTGCATGCATGCTTACATGTGGTGTTTGTTCACCATTACTGAGTGAACCCCACTACAAACAACAATGAAACCACTCTCTTTCGCGTGGTGCTTGTTCACCATTCCAAAGTGAACCCCGCTCCAGAACATAAACTTGCAACTCGATGCAAAAAAATAATTAAACAACCAATCGATCCCAATGATTCAAAAAATTGTAAACTAAAGTGTTATATGAGTAACTAAAGCACAGGACTCAAGAAGTGGACGTACCTCTGGATCTATGACTCGGTAGGTATTTTAATATTTTACTGATGGTGATTCCAGTTAAGATAACTTTTATTCAATCGGTAGGGCAACTTTCGATTTATTATGACTATAAAATATATTATATGTTATTATATATATTTACTCATTTAAAGCATATTGATGGTGCCAATTGATCCCATGGAGAATAAAAGATAATAATTTTTGAACGGCCCATCTTGACAGTGGCGTCGGTCTCAATATTGGCCGCGTCCCACCTCGATCTTGGCGTCGATCGCGGCCCACTTCAACCTCAACGTCCGCGACGGCCCACCTCAGCCTCGGCAATCGGTCTCGCCCCGCTCGGCCACCTCGGCTCCAAGGCCGACAGCTCCAAGGCCGGCACCTCCATGGCCGGTACCTCCAAGGCCGGCACCTCCATGGCCGACGCCTCCAAGACCGACACCCGGCACTTCCTAGCCGGCCCCGACCTCCCAGCCGGCCCCAGCATCTTCCTAGCCGGCCCCCTACGTCTCCAAGCTAGGCGGCCCCGGCACCTCCCAGCCGGCCCCGGTACCTCCCAGCCGGCCCCCTACGTCTCCAAGCTAGGCGGCCCCAGCACTTCCCAGCCGGCCCCGGCACCTCCCAGCCGGCCCCGGCATCTTCGAGTTCTCCAAGCCCGCCGAGTCGGCCCCGACCCTTCCTGGTCGGCCCTTCTCGGCCCCGGCGTCTCCAAGCCTGCCGAGTCGGCCCCGACCCTTCCTAGTCGGCCCTTCTCGGCCCCGGCGTCTCCAAGCCCGCCGAGTCGGCCCCGACCCTTCCTGGTCGGCCCTTCTCCAGCCCCGGCATCTCCGAGTTCTCCAAGCTCGCCGAGTCGGCCCCGACCATTCCTGGCCGGGGAGGTCGGCCCCAGCCTCCTCTGGCCAGCCGGGTTCAGCCTCGACCCCCCCGGGAGGGTCAAGGTGTCCCAGTTCTCCCCAGCATGGCCTCAGCAGTTCAAGAAACTGCCTCTCTGACTCGCGCCGCCTGACAATGTCAGGTCCACCTACTACTGGCCACGTTGTTGATGGGACTAGACCCAACTTAGCCCACCAACCGCCGCTTTCTCCCTTTCCGATGAGACAAGACCCACCAACCAGCGCAGATTCACGCAACTCCCAAGAACTCCGCAGACATTCCCTCCTTCCGAATCCCACGTGATCATGCCAGGGTCAACCCCTATAAAAAGGTGAATCCACCGAGTAAACAGGTATGTGCGATAATCCCCAAAATCGCTGCCTTAACATTCAGGAAGGAATCCCTCCTCCCTGAGACCTCCTTTCTCATACTAAAAAGGGCTCACTCGAGCCTCTCTTCAGTTGTGACCTCAGTTGCTAACTTGGGCGTCGGAGGGTCCCATCGGAGAACCCTTTCCGGTTCTGGGACTTTTCTGCAGGTAGCCTGGTGAAGAAGAGCCTGGAGAAGCATTCCGTTCCCGACGTCCAGGATAGGTGATTGAGCGTCATCAGATTAGCGCGCCAGGTAGGGGGATAAGAAAAAGTAGCAAACGTTCTCCCTGCGCTACATCTCGGTAGGCGAGACTCTCTCCCCCTCTTCTCTTTGAGGAGCCATGGTGGTGACGCGAGCTCAGGATGCCTCCGTCAGCTGTCCAACAGGGCTCCCCCCGCCAACTAGGTAGCAGGAGGCCAATCCCCCTGCTACCAACCCTTCAGTTGCCTGCCGCCGCCGGAGGCCATTGATCAAACAGTGGAGCGGCTGACGATCCTTTCCCAGCAAGTCCAGAATCTCACCGCCATGGTCCACGGGCTCCAGCAACAACAGTCCGTGGCCACCCAGCATCAGACTGCTCCCCCGCCAGTCAACAGTCGGCGAGGGGAGGTTCTCCTCGGCGGGAGGCCGGTCGGCGAGAGACCGGCCGACGTCAGGTTTCCCCTAGGAAGCCTTGACGCGAGCCATCCAAGCGGCCACGGTCCCCTGACCACGGCCCCAACAGATTTCCTCCCAAGCCACATCATCACGAGGAACTCAGGCGGAAGTCCCGACTTCCGTCTCCATCTCCTTCTGCCTCTTCTTCTTCTTCTTCCTCCGAGCCATCTCAGAGGGCCCCGACGATCAGCCGTCAGGCAGAGGAACGTCTGGAGGAGTACAACAGGCACCTCGATGAGCTCGCCAAGAAGATCAACCATCAGCCGGAGGAAGAGTTCGACACTCGTCCTCCTTACACTCGCCGGATATTGGAGGAACCAGTCCCCTCCAGGTTTCGCTTTCCTCAGATAGACCCGTACGATGGTATGACGGATCCTCTCGATCATCTCGAGAGTTACAAAGCAATGATGCAAATCCAGGGCGCTTCAGACGCCCTTCTCTACAAAGCCTTCCCCGATACCCTGCGGAAGGCCGCCCGTGCATGACACTCACGCCTGCCCCCTCACAGCATCGACTCCTTCCAGGAGCTGGAGAAAGCCTTTATGGCATACTTCGACGCCTGCTAGCGAATCCCAAGGGTAGCCGACAGTCTTTTCTCCGTCCGTCAGAAGGAGGGAGAGTCTCTGCGGGACTTTGTGTCCCGGTTCAAGGCCGCCACCCTCGAGGTCTATCATCTCGACGACGCGGTGGCAGCACTGGCGTTGAAGCGGGGACTCCTCCCGTCCCGCTTCACTTTCTCCTTGGATAAGAAGCCCCCAAGCTCTTATTCCAATCTCCTCCTCCGAGCTCAGAAATACATCCGCACGGATGAAGCCGACTTCACCCGCCGGGAATCTTCAAGAAACTCCAGCCACAAGCCCGCTCGCCCCGAGCCCAGCGGGCCCCCTTGACACAGGCGAGCTGACTCACCTCGTCATTCCGAGAGTGGGCGTCGGAGCCCCGTCCCCGACGAGAGTAAGCTCACGCCTCTTCTGGCCCCTCGATCCCACATTCTGATGGAGATCGAGGGTGAGCCTTATCTCTAACGTCCTCCTCCCGTGAAGAAAGGTCCTCCCCGCAACAAGAGCCGATACTGCCGGTTCCACCGGGACTACGGCCATGACACCGATAGCTGCTACAACCTGAAGCGGGCCATCGAGGAGCTCGTCCAGCGGGGCTACCTCGGCAAATATGTCCAAAAGGTGCCGCAGCCGCTACCAGCCCTCATGGGGGCCCCGCCTGTCCAAGCCCCGATCGACAATGCCCACACTGAGCGGACGATCGGGATGGTGTCATGGGATCAGCCTATGCACCTAAACGGCCGAGGGGGGAGGAGGCGCCGAGTAATGTACTTCCTGGGAGGGTCCCTACCGCATCACCGAAACACTTCACAGGGGGCATACAAATTAGAGGAACTCGATGGGAAACCCATCCCACGTACCTGGAATGCGGATAACCTCCGCCAGTATTATCAATGATGTATTCCCCTGGAGCGTGAAGTAATAAAGGAGGCCCTTTCTGACACAGCAGCATGTTCTCCCTTGTGCCAGAGGACCAAGTCTCCCAAAAGGAGCTCACCGGCATCGCGGCCCACGGGACACCACTTGGCCCCGGCACGGTGGTGCCCCCGAGTAGGTTAAGACCCTAAAGGCTCCGTAACCGGCTGGGTCGCTACTTGGGCGGCACATAAACCCCCGAGATGGTTCAAAAGGAGCTCACCGGCATCGTGGCCCACAGGACACCACTCGGCCCCGGCACGGCGGTGCCCCCGAGTAGGTTAAGACCCTAAAGGCTCCGTAACCAGCTGAGTCGCCACTTGGGCGGTACACAAACCCCCAAGTTGGTTCAAAAGGAGCTCACTGGCATCGCGGCCCATGGGACACCACTCGGCCCCGGCACGACGGTGCCCCGAGTAGGTTAAGACCCTAAAGGCTCCGTAACCGGCTGAGTCGCCACTTGGGCAGCATACAAACCCCCAAGATGGTTCAAAAGGAGCTCACTGGCATCGCGGCCCACGGGACACCACTCGACCCCGGCACGGCAATGCCCCCGAATAGCTTAAGACCCTAAAGGCTCTTAACCGGCTGAGTCACCACTTGGGCGGCATACAAACCCCCAAATGGTTCAAAAGGAGCTCACTGGCATCGCGGCACATGGGACACCACTCGCCCCGGCACGGCTGTGCCCCCGAGTAAGTTAAGACCCTAAAGGCTCCGTACCCGGCTGAGTCACCACTTGGGTGGCACACAAACCCCCAAGTTGGTTCAAAAGGAGCTCATCGGCATCGCGGCCCATGGGACACCACTCGGCCCGGCATGGCGGTGCCCCCGAGTAGGTTAAGACCCTAAAGGCTCTGTAACTGGCTGAGTTGCCACTTGGGCGGCACACAAACCCGCAAGTTGGTCCAAAAGGAGCTCACTGGCATCGCGGCCCACCGGACACCACTCGGCCCCGGCACGGCGGTGCCCCCAAGTAGGTTAAGACCCTAAAGGCTCCATACCCGGCTGAGTAGCCACTTGTGCGGCACACAAACCCCCAAGTTGGTTCAAAAGGAGCTCACCGGCATCGCGGCCCATGGGACACCACTCGGCCCCGGCACGGTGGTGCCCCCGAGTAGGTTAAGACCCTAAAGGCTCCGTAACCGGCTGAGTCGCCACTTGGGCGGCACACAAACCCCAAGATGGTTCAAAAGGAGCTCACCAGCATCTCGGCCCATGGGACACCACTTGCAGCGGTTCACAAACCCTCGAGTCGTTAAGACCCTAAAGGCTATGTACCCGGCGAGTCGCCCCTCGCAGCGGTTCTCACACCCCCGAGGCGGTTCAAAAGGAACCTGACGACTCTCAGCTCACAGGTCACCCTCTGGGGTTCAAAAGGCTTCCGGCAGCCACAACTTACCTCAGCGGTTTCAACTCTGTGTCATCGACCGACGGCCAATCGGCCTCGACGACTCTATTTCTGCTTCGGCAATTTTGTCACAGCCTCAGCGGCTTTATCTTGGCAGCCTCAAGCCGATGGATAGCCATGAAAAGACTTTCAGACTCCGCGTTGGGAGAGGATTACTAGATGTCCTCAGCTAGCCAAAGAAGGCATGCAGACGTCCATACAAGGCAGCGCAAGAGGAAAGGGGTTTCCCCACCTAGAAGGAATCATGGTTGAAGTTAACATGAAAGAACAGATGCCAAGGTAAAAGTTCTACACTCCTTTCGCTTAGCTGATGCGGGGCACGCAAGCTCAAGAAGTGTGGGGGGCATTTGATGGGGCCAGTTGACCCCATAGAGAATAAAAGATAATAATTTTTGAACTGCCCACCTTGACAGCGGCGTCGGTCTCAACGTTGGCCGCATCCCACCTCGATCTTGGCATCGGCCGCGGCCCACTTTGTCCTCAACGTCCGCGACGGCCCACCTCGGCCTCGGCAATCGACATCGCCTCGCTCGGCCCCCTTGGCTCCAAGGCTGATGGCTCCAAGGCCGACAGCTCCAAGGTCGGCACCTCCATGGCCGGCACCTCCAAGGCCGGCACCTCCATGGCCGTCGCCTCCAAGACCGACACCCGGCACTTCCCAGCCGGCCCCGGCACCTCCCAGCCGACTCCGGCATCTTCCTAGCCGGCCCCCTACGTCTCCATGCTAGCCGGCCCCGGCATCTTCCTAGCCGGCCCCCTACGTCTCCAAGCTAGGCGGCCCCGACACTTCCCAGCCGGCCCCGGCATCTTCCTAGCCGGCCCCCTACGTCTCCAAGCTAGGCGGCCCCGGCACTTCCCAGCCGGCCCCGGCACCTCCCAGTCGGCCTCGACATCTTCCTAGCTGGCCCCCTACGTCTCCAAGCTAGGCGGCCCCAACACCACCCAGTCGGCCCCGACACTTTCCTAGCCGGCCCCCGGCGTCTCCAAGCTCGCCGAGTCGGCCCCGACCATTCCTGGCCGGCCCCACTCGGCCCCGGCATCTCCGAGTTCTCCAAGCCCGCTGAGTCGGCCCCGACCATTCTTGGTCGGGGAGGTCGGCCCCGGCCGTCCCTGGCCAGCCGGGTTCAGCGTCGACCCCCCCAGGAGGGTCAAGGTGTCCTAGTTCTCCCCAGCATGGCCCCAGCAGTTCAAGAAACCCCTCTCTGACTCGCGCCGCCTGACAATGCTAGGTCCACCTACTACTGGCCATGTTGTTGATGGGACTAGACCCAACTACCCAACAGCCCCGCTGGCTGATGGGACTTAGCCCACCAACCACCGCTTTCACCCTTTCCGATGAGACAGGACCCACCAACCAGCGCAGATTCATGCAACTCCCAAGAACTCCGTAGACATTCCCTCCTCGCGAAATCCCACGTGATCATGCCAGGGTCAACCCCTATAAAAAGGTGAATCCACCCAGTAAACAGGTAAGCGCGATAATCCCCAAAATCGCTGCCTTAGCATTCAGGAAGGAATCCCTCCTCCCTGAGACCTCCTTTCTCATACTAAAAAAGGGCTCACTCGAGCCCTCTTCAGCTGTAACCTCAGTTGCTAACTTGGGCGTCGGAGGGTCCCACCGGAGAACCCTCTCCGGTCCTGGGACTTTTTTGCAGGTAGCATGGTGAAGAAGAGCCTGGAGAAGCATTCCATTCCCGACGTCTAGGATAGGTGATTGAGCGTCATCAGATTGGCGCGCCAGGTAGGGGGATAAGAAAAAGTAGCGAACATTCTCCTTGCGCTACATCTCGGTAGGCGAGACTCTCTCCCCCTCTTCTCTTCGAGGAGCCATGGTGGTGACGCGAGCTCAGGATGCCTCCATCAGCTGTCCAACAGGGCTCCCCCCGCCAACTAGGCAGCAGGAGGCCAATCCCCCTGCTACCAACCCTCCAGTTGCCTTCCCACCGCCGGAGGCCGTTGATCAAACAGTGGAGCGGCTGGCGACCCTTTCCCAGCAAGTCCAGAATCTCACCGCCATGGTCAACGGGCTCCAGCAACAATAGTCCGTGGCCACCCAGCATTAGACTGCTCCCCCCGCCAGTCAACAGGTTTCCCCTAGGAAGCCTCGACGCGAGCCATCCAAGCGGCCACGGTCCCCTGACCACGGCCCCAACAGATTTCCTCCCAAGCCACATCATCACGAGGAACCCAGGCGGAAGTCCCGACTTCCGTCTCCATCTCCTTCTGCCTCTTCTTCTTCTTCTTCCTCTGAGCCATCTCGGAGGGCTCCGACGATCAGCCGCCAGGCGGAGGAACGCCTGGAGGAGTACAACAGGCGCCTCGATGAGCTCGCCAAGAAGATCAACCATCAGCCAGAGGAAGAGTTCGACACTCGTCCTCCCTACACTCGCCGGATATTGGAGGAACCAGTCCCCTCCAAGTTCGCTTTCCTCAGATAGACCCGTACGATGGTACGACAGATCCTCTCGATTATCTCGAGAGTTACAAAGCAATGATGCAAATCCAGGGCGCTTCAAATGCCCTTCTCTGCAAAGCCTTCCCCGCTACCCTGCGGAAGGCCGCCCGTGCATAACACTCACGCCTGCCCCCTCACAGCATCGACTCCTTCCGGGAGCTGGAGAAAGCCTTTATTGCACACTTCTACGCATGCTTGCGAATCCCAAGGGTAACCGACCGTCTTTTCTCCGTCCGTCAGAAGGAAGGAGAGTCTCTGCGAGACTTTGTGTCCTGGTTCAAGGCCGCCGCCCTCGAGGTCTATCATCTCGACGACGCGGTGGCAGCACTGGCATTGAAGCGGGGACTCCTCCTGTCTCGCTTCACTTTCTCCTTGGATAAGAAGCCCCCAAGCTCTTATTCCGATCTCCTCCTCCGAGCTCAGAAATACATCCGCGTGGATGAAGCCGACTTCACCCGTCGGGAATCTTCAAGAAACTCCAGCCACAAGCCCGCTCACCCCGAGCCCAGCGGGCCCCCTCGACACAGGCAAGCTGACCCGCCTCGTCGTTCCGAGAGCGGGCGTCGGAGCCTCGTCCCCGATGAGAGTAAGCTCACGCCTCTTCTGGCCCCTCGATCCCATATTCTGATGGAGATCGAGGGTGAGCCTTATCTCCAACGTCCTCCTCCCGTGAAGAAAGGTCCTCCCCGCGACAAGAGCCGATACTGCCGGTTCCACTGGGACTACGGCCATGACACCGATAGCTGCTACAACCTAAAGCGGGCCATTGAGGAGCTCGTCCAGCGGGGCTACCTCGGAAAATATGTCCAAAAGGTGCCACAGCCGCTACCAGCCCTCATGGGGGCCCCGCCTGTCCAAGCCCCGATCGACAATGCCCCCACTGAGCGGACGGTCGGGATGGTGTCCTGGGGATCAGCCTCTGCACCTAAACAGCCGAGGGGGAGGAGGCACCGAGTAATGTACTTCCTGGGAGGGTCCCTACCGTATCATCGAAACACTTCACAGGGGGGCATACAAATTAGAGGAACTCGACGGGAAACCCATCCCATGTACCTGGAATGCGGATAACCTTCGTCAGTATTATCAATGATGTATTCCCCTGGAGCGTGAAGTAATAAAGGAGGCCCTTTCTGACACAGCAGCCTGTTCTCCCTTGCGCCAGAGGACCAAGTCTCCCAAAAGGAGCTCATCGGCATCGTGGCCCACGGGACACCACTCGGCCCCGGCACGGCGGTGCCCCCGAGTAGGTTAAGACCCTAAAGGCTTCGTAACCGGCTGAGTCGCCACTTGGGCGGCACACAAACCCCCGAGATGGTTCAAAAGGAGCTCATCGGCATCGTGGCCCACGGGACACCACTCGGCCCCGGCACGGCGGTGCCCCGAGTAGGTTAAGACCCGAAAGGCTCCGTAACCAGCTGAGTCACCACTTGGGCGGCACACAATCCCCCAAGTTGGTTCAAAAGGAGCTCACCGGCATCGCAGCCCACGGGACACCACTCGGCCCCGGCATGGTGGTGCCCCCGAGTAGGTTAAGACCCTAAAGGCTCCGTAACCAGCTGAGTCACCACTTGGGCGACACACAAACCCCCCAAGATGGTTTAAAACGAGCTCACTGGCATCGCGGCCCATGGGACACCACTCGGCCCCGGTACGGTGGTGCCCCCGAGTAGGTTAAGACCCTAAAGGCTCCGTAACTGGCTGAGTCGCCACTTGGGCGGCACACAAATACCCAAGATGGTTCAAAAGGAGCTTACTGGCATCGCGGCCCACGGGACACCACTCGGCCCCGGCACGGCGGTGCCCCCGAGTAGGTTAAGACCCTAAAGGCTCCGTATCCGGCTGAGTCGCCACTTGGGTGGCACACAAACCCCCAAGTTGGTTCAAAAGGAGCTCACCGGCATCGCGGCCCATAGGACACCACTCGGTCCCGGCATGGCGGTGCCCCCGAGTAGGTTAAGACCCTAAAGGCTCTGTAACCGGCTGAGTTGCCACTTGGGCGGCACACAAACCCCCAAGTTGGTTCAATAGGAGCTCACTGGCATCGCGGCCCACGGGACACCACTCGGCCCCGGCACGGCGGTGCCCCCGAGTAGGTTAAGACCCTAAAGGCTCCGTACCCGGCTGAGTAGCCACTTGTGCGGCACACAAACCCCCAAGTTGGTTCAAAAGGAGCTCACCGGCATCGCGCCCCATGGGACACCACTCGGCCCCGGCACGACGGTGCCCCGAGTAGGTTAAGACCCTAAAGGCTCCGTAACCGGCTGAGTCGCCACTTGGGCGGCACACAAAACCCCAAGATGGTTCAAAAGTAGCTCATCGGCATCTCGGCCCACGGGACACCACTTGCAGCGGTTCACAAACCCCCCGAGTGGTTAAGACCCTAAAGGCTATGTACCCGGCGAGTCGCCCCTCGCAGCGGTTCCCACACCCTCGAGGCGGTTCAAAAGGAACCTAACGACTCTCAGCTCTCAGGTCACCCTCCGGGGTTCAAAAGGCTTCCGGCAGCCACAACATACCTCAGCGGTTTCAACTCTATGTCATCGACCAATGGCCAATCGGCCTCGACGGCTCTATTTCTGCTTCGGCAATTTTGTCACGGCCTCAGCGGCTTTATCTTGGCAGCCTCAAGCCGATGGATAGCCATGAAAAGACTTCCAGACTCCGCGTTGGGAGAGGATTACTAGCTGCCCTCAGCTAGCCAAAGAAGGCATGCAGACGTCCATACAAGGCAGCGCAAGAGGAAAGGGGTTTCCCCACCTAGAAGGAATCATGGTTGAAGTTAACATGAAAGAGCAGATGCCAAGGTAAAAGTTCTACACTCCTTTCGCTTAGCTGATGCGGGGCACTCAAGCTCAAGGAGTGTGGGGGCATTTGATGGGGCCAGTTGACCCCATGGAGAATAAAAGACAATAATTTTTGAACGGCCCACCTTGACAGCGGCATCGGTCTCAACGTTGGCCGCGTCTCACCTCGATCTTAGCGTCGGTCGCGGCCCACTTCGACCTCAATGTCCGCGACGGCCCACCTCGGCCTCGGCAATCGGCCTCGCCCCGCTCGGCCACCTCGGCTCCAAGGCCGATAGCTCCAAGGCCAGCACCTCCATGGCCGGCACCTCCAAGACCGGCACCTCCAAGGCCGGCACCTCCATGGCCGACGCCTCCAATACCGATACCCGGCACTTCCCAACCGGCCCCGGTACCTCCCAGCCGCCCCCTACGTCTCCAAGCTAGGCGGCCCGACACCTCCCAGCCGGCCCCGTCATCTTCCTAGCCGGCCCCCTACGTCTCCAAGCTAAGCGGCCCCGGCACTTCCCAGCCGGCCCCGACACCTCCCAGCCGGCCCCGCCATCTTCCTAGCTGGCCCCCTATGTCTCCAAGCTAGGCGGCCCCGGCACTTCCCAGCCGGCCCCGGCACCTCCCAGCCGGCCCGGCATCTTCCTAGCCGGCCCCCTACGTCTCCAAGCTAGGCGGCCCCAACACCTCCCAGTCGGCCCCGGCACTTTCCTAGCCGGCCCCCGGCGTCTCCAAGCCCGCCGAGTCGGCCACGACCCTTCCTAGTCAGCCCTTCTCGGCCCCGGCGTCTCCAAGCCTGCCGAGTCGGCCCCGACCCTTCCTGGTCGGCCCTTCTCGGCCCCGGCGTCTCGAAGCCCGCCGAGTTGGCCCCGACCCTTCCTGGTCGGCCCTTCTCCGGCCCCGGTATCTCCGAGTTCTCCAAGCCCACCGAGTCGGCCCCGACCATTCCTGGCCGGGGAGGTCAGCCCCGGCCGCCTCTGGCCAGCCGGGTTCAGCCTCGACCCCCCGGGAGGGTCAAGGTGTCCCAGTTCTCCCCAGCATGGCCCCAGCAGTTCAAGAAACTGCCTCTCTGACTCGCGCCGCCTGACAATGCCAAGTCCACCTACTACTGGCCATGTTGTTGATGGGACTAGACCCAACTACCCAACAGCCCTGCTGGTTGATGGGACTTAGCCCACCAACCGCCGCTTTTTCCCTTTCCGATGAGACAGGACCCACCAACCAACGCAGATTCACGCAACTCCTAAGAACTCCGCAGACATTCTCTCCTTACGAAATCCCACGTGATCATGCCAGGGTCAACCCCTATAAAAAGGTGAATCCACTGAGTAAACAGGTATGCGCGATAATCCCCAAAATCACTGCCTTAGCATTCAGGAAGGAATCCCTCCTCCCTGAGACCTCCTTTCTCATACTAAAAAAGGGCTGACTCGAGCCCCTCTTCAGCTGTGACCTCAGTTGCTAACTTGGGCGTCGGAGGGTCCCATCGGAGAACCCTCTCCGGTCCTGGAACTTTTCTGGAGGTAGCCTGGTGAAGAAGAGCCTGGAGAAGCATTCCGTTCCCGACGTCCAGGATAGGTGATTGAGCGTCATCACTTATTATGATATTCTATTTTTTAATCATTATTTTTTTTAAAAAAAATATTTATATTTTCAAAACTTTAATAATAAGAAATTATTTTCAAAACGTTCGATGTCATATTGATGGAACAAATATCTTTTTATTTTACCCATAGTTCACTTTGGCCCTCTAAATATTTTTAAAATAATCTAATTTTTTTCTAAAATTTAAAATAAATATTTTTTTTAAAAAGAAAATATTCTTTTAATTAATCCGGGTAAAGGAGGTTGGAAGTAAGTTAGCCGTTTATTCTAATTAATTCACTTCTCTGCGGGGTATTTCCAGTTTACAGTTAAAAATTTTAATGTTGATCAGAAACGTGGCCGGTTGAACCGGAACGCAAATGCGTACCCTTTGCGTACGGAGAGTTGGAAACTACGCTCCTCCATCCCTCTATTTTTGTGCTTCCCAGGAAGAAGGCAAGAAAGAATTCACGCGCTTCCCGGGCGATAACGATGGCGCGCGCGCCGGATCGTGTAACCTCCGCCTCCTCCCTCGTCACCCTTCTTCTGCTTCTCGCCGCCGATGTGGCCGTCGGATCCTCCGCCAGATTCGCACGGGGCGCAACTCCGATCGTGCTGCCTCTTCTCCTCTCCTCCGTCAATTCGTCAGCTGGGCCCGATCGCCTCCGCCGCCGGCATCTGCAGTCTCCGGCCGCCAGCGCCCGCATGGACCTGCACGATGGTCTCCTCAATAACGGGTAGCCCATTGTTCGAATTCCCTCTTTGATTGGCTTTTGTTCTCCGGTTTCGATCGGATGGATCTTAATTATATATTGGAGACCCTTGATTCGAGCAGATACTACACCGCTCGTCTCTGGATCGGGACGCCCCCCCAGGAGTTCGCCTTGATCGTGGATACCGGGAGCACCGTCACGTACGTCCCGTGCTCCAACTGCGACCAATGCGGCGATCATCAGGCGAGCCTATCACTCAATTCCTTCTTTTTGGGTGCTATTTGGTTACATAACTTTCAAGGAAACAATTATCAACTTGGTAGTTTGCAGCATCTGTAGGATTTTGCTTTTTGATTGGTTAGACTATAAGTTCTTGATACAAATTACTCATTATATTTATTATATTATTGTAGTTAATGAATCTACAGAATATTATGTCATTATAGGACAAAAATTTGAATACAAGATGCTTGCCATGTACAGATTATTAACATCATCGTCTTCAGTAATACTTTATAAATCCTTAACAGAGTCAGCAGTCCAATTTGTTGGTGGGTATTGTGTGGCAGATGGTGGCTACCTACTTGAATCAGACTGAGGCTAGAGTTATACTCTATGTCCTTAAGACAATTTCGTCCCGCAATGGTGCTCACGGTCAGTATGACGATTGTCTCCCAGGATACAACAGTCTCCTTTTGATGAAAGCAGCACTACAATTCACCAAAATAATCGAACCAAGAATGCTACTCTCTTTTCAATGCACTATTGCTATACTATCCTTAGGAAAGTATGCAAATGCCTAAGAGAGAAGAAAACAAGAATTGATTCAATATTGAACTCAATTCGGAATGGCTTGGGATGAATGAAATGCTTAGGTCTAGGGTCCTATTTATAGGTTTTTAGATGCCCTTTGGAAGCAACCTTATGCCTTTTGGAAGCAACCTTATGCCCCTTGGAAGCAACCTTACGAATTAAATTAATTCGAATTCTTTTGATCAAAGGATGTTTGATAAGCTCATTCACTTCGTGATCTTCAGATCATGTGATCAGATAAGCCTTTTCATGGCTGTGATCAAGTGCAAAGTGCGCCTACAAAGCGCCCATTGCGCCTTCGCACACGCGCGTGCGCGTGCGCGAGGGTGATGCTTCGCATCACCCTCAAGCTCTCCTTCTATGGTGAGCCGAAGGAACACAAGCTTTAGGAGGAGGTTTCCATATAAGTGAACCTTCCTTCCTTGTTCTTTCCGATGTGGGACTAAATGTCCCCGCAATTTCTCATTCACATACATAAGGGGTTAATGGGCTTTTAAGGCCCATTAGGGTTTTCATGACCTATTTTGGCCCATTACCCAACACAATTACCTTTCTTGCTTGTAGTGAATATAACTGAATTCTTTAACAGATTTACATGTTTGCTACATTACTCGTTGGTGTATAACTGATTTAGATAATTGTTCTTTAGTTATTCATATAATTTATGATATATGCATGCAATCTCAACTCAACTCATTTAAGCCTTTTCCCACGGCTACGTGAATATGCTTCCTCCACTCTATTCAGGACTTTCAAATTACAAATAGTTATATCTTTTTAATTATTTCTGTTCATATTAGTTTAGGTCTACCTCTACCTCTATCGTTACCATGATTTATTAAAAGATCACTCTTTCTAACTGGAGCATATAAAGGACTACGTTGTATATGTTCAAACCACCGTAATTGATTTTCTCTCATTTTATCTTCAATTGGGGCTACTTCTATCATTTCTCTTATATGTTTATTTCTAATTCTATCTTTTAAAGTTTTACCACATATCCATCTTAACATAAGTATTTATGTTACACTTAATTTATTCACATATTTCAATATTGCCCAACACTCTATTCCATATTGCATAACTGGCCTAATAACAGTCTTATAGATTTTTTTTAAAATTTTAATGGAATGCGTGCAAATTAAGATAAATTGTTTTATAGTAAATAAAATTGGTTTCATAGGAATGGGTTGGTCAAGTGATCACTTGGATATTTAAGCAGTTGAATGAACTTACATGCAGAGAGTTGGGTGTGGCTGAAGCAAATTACTTTCTCGAAAAGTCTAAAGGAGAGAGCATGCCTAAGTTTTCAGCCATGATAGCAATGGCGAGGACCAACTACTTGCAATTTCATATGATTTGCCATGAATTTTAAATAGTCACTAGAGCCATCCACCACATTTAATTTGTTGAGTGCTTGCATAAGTTATAGGCTCATTACCATGTAGTATATTTGATGGGATATAGTTAATTTCAAGATACCTTTTGGGTTACTTTGTTGTGCCAATGCCGAACCAACATTACAATATGGATTGCTTTCTGATTTGAAAGAGTTGGTGTCATGGCTCAAAACCAAAAAAAAGGGTTCTAAATGTGACCTATAATAATCTGATAACAAAATCATAATGCACAGACTTAAGAATTTCCTAAACTATTTCAGCAATAAAATGATATTTGAAAATACTTTCAGAGTGACTACAACCTCAAACTGCAAACAAACACTAAAATGTTTATTAGAAAAGATGTCTCAATCCCAAACACTGACTAAATTCAAATTTTTTTGTTTGAAAGTTGACATTAAGCCTAAGCAAAACATAATCCCTTGACTCCAAAGGACAATTTAAAAGAAAGAATAAACTGAAAGGCTCTTCAAGCATCTTCTAATAAATTAGTAACCCATCCATTATGAGCCATTATCAAAGGGCTAACTTTTATCCTTGATCTATAAATAAACAGTGAGTGAGTTCAACCACCAAATAAGTAAACATTCATAACATATGAAATAGGCTTAAGTTGGAAGGTAGAAATTTGAAACAAAAAAAAAATAAAGACTTATCTTTATCGGAATCAAATCAAGGATGAGATATAAAATTCTACAAAGTGAATGCGGATCAATGGCAAATTAGGGATGGCAATGGGATGGGATAGAGTGGGGCAAGGAACCCTAGTCTCTGTCCCTCCCACTAAAGAAAAGTCTTCATCCCTATCCTATTCTCAAAAACAGTGATCTTTTCTATCTCCATGCCCATCCCACGGGAATGATAAATCCCCATCCCTACCCCATCTCCAATTTTGTCCCCATCTCATTCCATCCTGCCCCTCCCATCATTGCCCCGCTCCTCCTCTAATGTCATATGTGAATTCAATAAGAATTTTAAAATTAATATTATAGCTGAAAATAAAAATGAAAATGATGGAAGAGCAAGATTAGGGTAGAGGAAAAAAACATTAATATATATGAGGATAAATGTATACATATGAAAATATAAAAGGTACCATGATACTTAAGTATAGGGCAATGTGATGGGAATGGAAGAGAAAACATTAATATATATGAGGATAATTTTGTACATAGAAAAAATATATAAGGGATTATAATACTTAAATATGAGGCTAACAAAATGGGGATGAGGTGGGGATATACTTATCCCATCCCTGCCTAATCCTTGCCAACAGAGGCAAGAACAATCTCCATCCCTATAAAAGGTAAGGAGTCTTTGTCCCGAATGGGGCAGGGCAGGATGGACCCCCCTGGATGGGCTGAATTGCTATCCCTATGGTAGATAAATGGCAATCAACCAAAAATTATTCTGAAGAATTCATACTGAATGTGTAATTTCATCATATTAACAAAGAGAAACATTAGTAAGAATTCAGAGCATTTATAGAATAAATACAAGTCCCTTATTAGTTGGGGTAAACAATTATATAGGCAGATAGTTATTCTTGTGTACAGAAATAAATATAGAATATAGCAAATAGTTATTTTTGTGTATGGGAATAAATATAGAACATATTCTCAACTGAATAGGGCCCATAGACTCTCTATAACTTTGATGCAAAGCGCATCTGTATTGAATGCCTATTAGTTGGGACAATAGTCTTATATAATTCCGACCTCAACATATACGAATCACATATTTATATCACTTTAAATTACAAAGGAAGCATAAGAATTTTGAGACATATGGACGAGTTTCAAAAATTAAGAGTTTTGATACTCATGAAAGAGATTCAAAAATTAAGTGTGCACTAGAAGCATTTTGTTACATCAAGGATATAAAAAAATAAAGTATAATCAAAGAAAGGGAGATAAATGATTTGTCATGATGTCATAAGCATCTATCTACTACTCTTACTCCTTTTATACACCAGCCACTTATAGCTTCCAAGTAAGTCGAATAACTCTCAGTGAAGTCCTGGAAAGAGAATCACTTAAAATCATATTCAATAAATGGCATCCAAAATTGCCTACTTTGGCATAGATTTACTGATTTTACCACTTTTTAATATAACCCTCATTATGTTGGTGGCTAAGAATGCTCTCAAAAGTTGGCCTACGATTGCTTTAATTAAATTTGGAAGTACTTTATTTATAGGCCTTACATTTGTAAAATATTTTGTTCTAAAATTCTCTGTCTAACTTGGGTAGAAAATTTGCTAACTCAACCTTAGGGTATACAACCCTACTGAGTGGCTACTCTAAAATAAATATAAAAAAATTTCTCAAAGAATTAAATCATGATATTTTTTGGATTTAAAGTTCTATTTGTTAAACATATATATATATATATATATATATATATATATATATATATATATATATCATAAAAGTGAAAATCTACAACCAATACAAGTAGGTACCAATCTATTTTCTACTTTGAGAATTTTAATAGTTTAACCCTCCTTTTTTGTTTGAAAAAGTTTTAGAAGAATTATCTCCTTAATAAGTTATGAAACAATGTGTATGTTAATTAGCAAAACCCTCTACAAAAGTTTATTCTTCCAAAAACCAAGACATTGTCCTTTCCTTCAATTTTTTTGCAAGCCTAGTTCCTTTGTTTCTTTTCTTAATGGTCAAGTGTTCCTTGCATTCCTTCTAATTTTCTTTTCCAATGCGACAAAGAGAAAATAGGTTTTTTATGGATTTTTCTAATCTAAAATTCATGCAAAATATTAAAATATTCAAGTTGGGTTTAATGATAACACGTTAACCTATTACAACCTGCTATAATGGGTCTTGCAACCTGCTATAATGGGTCTGCACAACAAAACCAACTTCAAAATTAATAACTTAGTCATTTGAAGTCCAACAAAAAAAAAAAAATACATGCACACCTCAAAGCTCTCGTAGTCTACTTTCATATAGAACTGCTTCACTCAAATTCTACATGGTTTTCGAGTTATGGTCGATGAAAGATTGCTGGGTTGAGTCCTTGGCATGCACCATTAGACCTTAAGTTCTAGTCTAATGCCACTAGTTCTTAGTAATCTTAACAAACACAAAATTAAATACATTCGCATAGGAACACGTATAAATACAACAAAATAAATAAAATACGATATTAAATTGAAAAAATATATGGGGTGTCACAGTTGGTCTGACTTTGACTCTGTTTGGGTTATGAGCTGGTTGAGGCCTCTTGATATATGCCTAGTTTATCATTTCCTTCGTATATGCCTCTTTGTTAATGTAACCATACAGGCGTGATAACATTTTATTAATGTGTTTTATACCTTTTTTTTTGTGATGTTAACTAGGTATTGCAATTGTGCTGCTTCTGATATTTGGGACATGGCTGTCCTGTTATATACTTCAACCTTGTATCTTGATACCTAAGTTTGAAGTTGTCCATTTCTTTGTGAAGAAGTTTGTATCTATTTTCTTAGTTTGAAGTAAATTTTGTTTGATGTCTAGGACCCAAGATTTCAACCTGAGTTGTCAAGCACCTACCAACCAGTGAAATGCAATGTTGATTGCACTTGTGATGAAGAGAAATTTCAGTGTACATATGAAAGACAATATGCTGAAATGAGCTCAAGTAGTGGGGTGCTTGGTGAGGACATTGTATCATTTGGTGCAGAAAGCGCACTTCAGCCCCAGCATGCTATTTTTGGTTGTGAAAATTCTGAAACTGGTGATATTTTCAGTCAACATGCTGATGGCATAATGGGACTGGGCCGTGGTCAGCTCAGTATTGTGGATCAACTTGTCGAAAATGGTGCGATAAGTGATTCATTTTCTTTATGTTATGGTGGTATGGATATTGGAGGGGGTGCAATGGTTCTTGGTGGAATATCTCCTCCTCCTGAAATGATATTTTCACATTCAGACCCTGGCCGCAGGTATTATTGATTACCATTTTACAAGTAATCAAATGCAAGGATTTTCTTGTTGAATGCATTTGATACATCTTACACATTTATAGTTGTGGATTGGCAACAGCCAGTATTACAATATTGAGCTGAAGGAACTACATGTGTCTGGAAAGCCATTGCACCTAAACTCAAGGATCTTTGATAGAAAGCATGGAACTATTCTGGACAGTGGTACTACATATGCTTACCTACCAGAAGATGCTTTTAAAGCATTTAGAGACGCTGTAAGTTTTCTTCTATTTGGATTATGATATAACATTAAAATTTGCTAATGTCATCTTGATTGATTCATTAAAAGCTACTTTACCATCTTAGTGCAGTCTGTTAATATCAGAACTATCAAGGTTTCATTTGTACTCCATTCATTCAGCCCTACAGGTTTTAATTTGCCTGTTTGGACAGGCATCATCTACAATTATTGAATACTAGAGCTACCATGAATACTTATTAAGAAAAGGAACTTATTTCTATTCGTTTATATGCTTCAGTGATATGTGTCCATGTTTAAGTGTACCAGATCTGCAAGCTACTTGCTACAGGTTCAGGTTTGATATAAAGGGGTCCAGGTTATAAGTGGGTCAACCTGCTTAAACCCATTTATTAAATGGGTTGGGTTCAGGTTGAGATCTCTGACTCGTTTAACCCGTCTTGATCCATTTAATAATTGGGTTTGGTTATGACCCAACCCATTTAAAACCTGCTTAAGCCTGACCTGTTTAAAGCATGTTTAACAAGTTTAAAACCCATTTAACCCAACCTATTTAATATGTTTATGACCTGCATAACCTGCACAACCTGATTTGGCCCATTTGTCAAGAGTCAACTTTGTTCTCTTTCCATTATTTATTTAATCTTTTATTTTTTTTTCTTAGGAGTAATATAGTTATAATGGTTAATTATCCTCTTTTTATGACCTTAAAATTTAGATATTAACCATTTCCTTTTGCCCCTTAATTTTCAGATCAGGGAGGTGGTTCACATTCATCTTATAATTGTTTGTTTTTGTTCCATTGGAAATCCATTGGCATGTTGGTTTCAGATATAATGCATTAATCAGTGGTTCTAACTATGTTATGCCATATGTAAAAGTAGATGAAAACCACTACACTTTCAATATTATCTATATGAAGATACAACTTGATAATTGTTTCCAGAACATTGATTTGGTTAGCTTTCTAATGCTAACTACTCTAGCTGATGATCTTTGTTTCTTCTCCTTCTTCTGATGGTGTTGTTTAGATAATGAGCAAAGTGCATCTCAAACAAATACCTGGTCCGGACCCAAATTACAAAGATATTTGTTTTTCTGATGCTGGAAGGTAATATAAATATGACTAAAGAATGGATGCTTGTGACAAATAGTTTCTTTCCTATCAAGACCAAAACTAACACTCCTTGGAATGTGTCCAGTGATGTCTCCCAACTCTCAAAGAACTTTCCAGAAGTGGATATGGTATTTAGCAATGGACAAAAGCTGTCTCTTTCTCCTGAAAATTACTTGTTCCGGGTAAGATGATCTTGTATGGCTGAGACTATACCTGGTGAACAACAAAAGACATTATGTTTGGCAGTGAGCTTCTATTCTTGTTGTTTCATGTTTATTTTGATTCACTATTTGACCTACATTTGTCATCTGTTTCATCTTATTGCTGACGCAGCACTCAAAGGTCCATGGTGCTTATTGCCTGGGAATCTTCCAGAATGGACAAGATGCAACAACACTTTTGGGGGGTATGTTATATGTGTGTTTTAGTGGAATTCATTCATGTGTTTCTCTGAGATTGCTTCCTTATTTGCTTTGTTAATTGTACAATCTTGTCACCATTGCAGATATGATATAAGTTCTCTTAAATGCAAGTCACTTCTTTTCTTTTAAGTGAAATCGAATTCACCTTTATTCTTTCATGGTCTAGTGTCAAATATCTGCAATTCATCAACATAATATGTCATCTAACAGGAATCATTGTTCGCAATACTCTTGTCACTTATGATCGCCAGAACGAAAGAGTTGGGCTTTGGAAAACTAACTGTTCTGAGTTATGGGAGAAATTGCATATACAGGAAGCCACTTCACCAGCTCCTTCAGCTTCTTATGGTGGGCCTCCAATTGCTGAACTCTCACCAGAAATATCACCTAGTGGAACGCAAAATGATGCACTACCAGGTCCAATTTTCTGCATGCTAGCTAAAATTTTCTTTAAGATACATTAGTAAATTTTCTGCCTGCACTGAAAGCTAGGTGTTTGCCAGTTGCCCATAATTTGGTTATGAATATTTCAAATAACTTGCAGTGTAATTTACTGATTATTTGAAAATGGGTTGGATAGGTTAGGAGCACATGAAGGTTGAGCTTATTTACAAATCATTCCTTTTACTGGACAATGACTCAATATTGAAATTTATGTGCATAGTCATGGTATAAAAAGTATTGATCATAACAGGTTTGTTCGTTTTCCAATAACTGATCTAACATTTCCTGCTGGACTAAAATTTGGCCAGTTCATGGATAAGGCCGATCTGTACTAGCCAACCTGCCTATGTACAAGTGGTTCCAGCCACCATGAACAGGGAGAAGGTGGACTGATTCCCTTAAGTTGCACCACCGTAATGCTCTAAGACTTAGTTGGATAATGCTCATGAGTCTTAATGCATTTCTTTTTTATAATAAAATTATGTTGAGGAAGAAGTTGTGGTTTCCTCTTCTAATTCCAGCATCACAATAAGAAGAATGGAAGGACCACCACCCTTCCCTTCTTTAATTTGACAGATTATTTCTAAATTTGGTCATTTTTAAGTCAATCCTTTTTATGCCAATTTGTGCAAAATTAGTTTAAGGTTCAAGTGTATTGATCAGTATGCTAAACAGTGCTACTTTAAAATGTTGATGTTTGTATTTTTGTGTATGCACATTCTATGCCCTTGATATTCATTGGTGGGGCGTAAATACCTCCAAACCCAGACTTGGACCTATATGAGTTTCAGGTCTAAATTTTTGACCCAAATCTTACCCGTCTAAGGATTGGATCAGGTGTGTATCTAGGTAAACAAGATTCTCTTTGTTCCAGCAAAAGAACTCATTGATGATATAGATTTAAATTATAATTAATAGAAGATACAAGATATGAATAGGACGAGAGTAAGGACACGCATCACATTCTGGGAAAACCATTAGATCCAAATAAGGTCCAAGACTATGATAGATCTGGTTTGTAATAATAAATTCCATAGCCTTATGTATCATGTTATCGGCTTTTGTCTGGATCCAGGTGAGCAAACTTCTGCTAAACGCTAACATAGATTCAAAAGTATTGGGTCTATCTTTGGACCACATAGGTGTGTTTCGATTCCTGGATTCAGGTTGAGTCAGTGGCTCTTAGTTGCCAACGCTGTTGATTAGGCATTCACATAGGTGGATCAGGTTGGATCATGGATTGGTCATAGATCATAAGATTTTTTTTTTGACTTCATTCAAATATTTTAAATGTAAAATAAATACCAAAATTGAAATGAGTCAAATATAGAGCACAGTGAAAAATAAAAATCCATACATGCAAGAAGTTTAGCTTCCATCAAGATAAAGTCACATAGAACATCCTAATGAAGCAAATATTGATTTTGGTTATCCAGGATGGCCGACACCCTTTCCTCATTCAAATTCCTAGCACTGGTTCGTTCTCAAGGATGTCTCTTGACTGACATGGATTCTTCCTTTTGGGAAGTAGACCTCAGCCCATGGTTTCTGATGTGATGCAGATTCGACCCTGGGAGAAATGTAAAAGCTGTCGTTGTGCTAGATAAAACTATTTGGTGATCAAACATTAGTGATCCTTGTACATTTTTAGAATAGGATTTCCTATTCTTCGGGTGCATTTTCAGATTAGGAGTTCCTCTTGAATGGGTCATGGGTTTTGCTTGATTGTCATCTTTTTCTAGACTGGATGAAAGATTGTTTTCTTCATGACAGATAAAGCAATGAGAGCAATTGAGTTGTAAAAGATGGACTTTTGTGAATAGAGACTCTTCTTTGATAGTAGAGCTCAGATCATCATATTTTGATCAAGTAGGGAACATTCTCTACTAGTTGGTTCCATGGCTGCAAAAGAAATAGATAGGTAGGAAGGACTGAAGACAGAAAAGTCCTAGGGGGGAAGAGAAACTCTATTGGAGACTGAAAAGAGACGAAAAAGGGGCCTACCTAAAAAGGGAAGATGAAACCATCCTGAGCCTTAGAGGCACCACAGTCTAAGGGGTATAGAAGAGATTTTGAAGCGCTATGCCCTGAAACAAGAGAATCAAATCTCCCTGAGACCGATAAAACTAAAGACATTCAGAAGACAAAGCATGTTTACAATGCTAGAGCATAGTACACCTGTAGGATGCATGATCCATAAGAGCCCATTCAATTGAGAGAAAGCGTCTCTTTTGGATGAGCAAAAGGACTTGTATGATTCCATTACCATTGATGAGTACTCTCTCTTTGTCCCCTTTACCAACAGTAACCATTGAGCTGTTCTATCTCCTTTTTGATGAAATGTTTCGTTGGACTAGGAAAGGACTTGGTTAGTGAGTTCATAATGAGTCACTTTAACAACCATCGATTCAATCAGTAAAGAAAGAATGCAAGCCCAAGTAGCCAACAGTGGTTTGAGAAGAAAATTTCATAAAACAGGGAGTAGGAAGCCATACATGCACGTGTGTCAGGTAGTTTCCTCCTTTATTGAGGAGGGCTTCTTAGGTTCTTGGCTTTACATCCATTGTAATTATTTCATCTTCATTTTGTGGTAGAAAGAGAAAAAAAATGGAATCAATTTTTACTTTTTGACAATTGACAGAACTTGTATTTTCCTGTAACGGATCATAATAAAATTAATGTCTCTAGGTAATAATTTCTTCAAAGTGAATTTTCCCTAGATACCTTGTACATAGTACATAACAGTTGAATCAATTTGAAAAGACCTAAAGTTAGAGATTTACCAATAGGTAACATTGTTCCACCACCTAACCAAATAGCTATTATGGTATTGATAAAAAAGGCTATTGTAGCTCCTAGACAACAAAAAAAAGTACCTGTCAATTAGATTAGCACTTTAGTTAGAATGTTTTAGGAAAAAGGATAAAATTTTAACACTGAATTGTAAAATTTGCATCTCATTTGACTTTATAAACTCATAAGTACTACTTAAGATTTATGAGTGATAGTAATAAAAAGTCATGTAGTCAGATAAATTATAGAAAATGGATTCTCACATGATTTAATAACTAAATAGCATAGTTGAGTTGGCTCTTATGATCCGATGAATTGTGCAGTTCATTATACCAATCTAGATACTGTGTTCCTGATTGATCCTGATCCAAAGATAAGACTCAATTTGTTTACTGACATTTTGATCCAGATGGTAAGGTCTAGATTGGTATAATGAACTGCTCTAGGTCAGTAAGTGGAAGATATCATTAGAGGGAAAGTGTTTGAAAAGGTCCTTGGAATGGATAGCACATAACTGAGGCTGAGAAGATCAAGCAGGAAAACAAAAAACTGCATAAAGGATTTCATACACTAGAGAATGAGTTGGACAAACAAAATGGCTATTATTTATAATATAGATTCTCACCTTTGGAATATCGTTGAGCATTATTTTGTTGAAGTGATCTTTTCAAAGTTTAGATAATGCAATAGGTATTAACTCTTGGCATGTCAGAAAAAAAGGCTTCTTTTGAAGTTAGCCTGTGAAATATTGTTATTATTGATTCTGATTCTCCTATTGAAACCATCAAACTGTTAATCTAGTTTCAATAATCTGCTGTATAGATATCCTTGTGCCTTCAGCTTCGAGTGGTGGTTCCTTTCATAGATTCTCAGCTTCTAATGTGAGCACTACCACATCCTGCAACCTCAGCCCAATTTTGGTCTCCACATTGTGGCTATCTAGAATCTTCATGCTCATATCCTTCTTAGCTTTCTCATATTTGGTTTTAAGTAGAGGTCTTTGAGTGTAGGTCCATACCATCCATGTTAGGCTGGTGCCAGCATGGGGCATGCAGGTGTCATGCTACCATGTTTGTTGCAAAGTATTGGTCCATATCAGCACATATTGACTTTTGTTGGTTCACCACAGGTTTCGACTTGGTATTCTTATAGTTGGTGTTTTTTTTTTTTTTTTGCCCCCATTATTGTTCTCTTTCATGTGTTCCAAATGCTTCTTCATTTTATCCTCTTCCATAATTTCCCTCTTTCACTCCTTTTTTATCCTTAGCACTTGCAATTTTTTCCCTCTTCTTGAGGTTTCAGGAGAGAAAATTGACTGTTTGGGTGGATTAATTGTAGGGAGGGCTGTTATCATTGAAAGGTGGTGCAACGATCAAGGTGGATTTTGAGTGTATTGGGGTGGATAAATGATACTGAAATTTATGGCAATCTGTTTGGCTATTATAAAATCTTGTTGAAGTTTCAGGGATTTGTGGAACATGCTAGTTAAAAAGTTGGTATATATTGCATAGATCTTATTGGAAGACTGTTGAATGGCTATATTATATAAAAATATCAATCTTAATGTATTGGGAGACAGTATGGATTAGCATGCTTGGAAGGAGATCCATTGAATCAACATCTGTTTCATGTGACATTGGTATTTAGGTTTTAAAGGATGTTGCTGGAACAACAATGAATTATACACATTAATAACATGGTGTTACCACATGGCAGAACCTATTAGGGAAAAGGTTTGGGGTGTGTGTGTGTCAGAGAGAGAGAGAGAGAGAGAGAGAGAGAGAGAGAGAGAGAGAGAGCTCTATTTAGTTTGCAGGCAGATGAGCACTACTACAAGTGGATGATGTGTAATATGAGATATCCTCTAAAGTGTGAGGCATCTAGGAGGCAGCAAGATGGTCCCTAAGTGACCATGTTGAGAACAACCGAATAACTGCCTAACCTGAAAGGCTGGAACTAGAATGGTTAATAAGTGCTCAAGTAATGGACAGTTTACATGACTACATGGGTTTTGGACCTAGATGTTTGTCTGGGACCTTCATTTCCTCTTGCTACTAAAGAATGGGACTTGAGAGATTAAAAAATTAAACAACTTGCCTATGAAAGCAAAAGTCAGTGTTCTCATTGTGAGATGACCAAGGTGGTGCTTCCTGCAGTGGGTATCAGAAAAGGTGAGTGCTTGCAACTTGTCTACACCTTCCCTGTTTTCGCTTTCTTTTAAAGCCTTTGGCATGCAAAAAGAAACTAGTGCCATATTACTTGACCTATGTACTCTTACATAAGAGCATGTGCACGTGTGTTGATACATGCCCTAGTCTTGCTCCCTTTACCACACACACACAGGTATAGCACCACGGAATTAGCAACGTTTATGATGTTATACTGCTTATATATTGTTACAGTATATTATAGTGGATATTATGTGATGTGAGAGATGCTATGAGTTAACCAAAGAGGAAGCAGTTTTGCTTAAACTAAAGTACCCAATAGCTTATAATTTTTTCAGAAAGAGTATCTAGCACCTGTAATTTTCTTTCTCCACTTCTCTAATATTTTCTGTTGATGAATTAATATAATGCTTGGAGTAAATCATTTCATTAGGGTCAGGCATTCCTTAAATATTCAAAATGTGGTTCCTTACAATCTGGGTAACACTGGAAAGGCATCATAGAAATGCATGGCAATTATGGGAAGACATGAAATGATATAGGGAGAAACAAGGGAACTGTTTTCAAAGGTTTCTCTATGTCTTTATCTGTTTATACCCACATGTTAAATGTGAATTTAAACATGCATTGAGGATATCTTGCAACCAATTTTTTATCTTCTGTTTTATGTGCTGCTTATCACATCCATTTCCTCTTGTGGCAACTCTGAAATAGCCATCTTAACTTGTGACTGAATGTTAGTTTCTGCTTTGGCATCTATGCTGGTATTGGTGATTATATTGTTATATACACATGTGAGGACATTAACAGTAGTTAGTGTTCATGAAGTGTGTGTTTGTGCATGCACGCGTACGCGTTTGTGTGCATGTGCGCATGTGTGAGAGAGAGAGAGAGAGAGAGAGTCAAGTTTGGTTGTATGTTCAATTTGTCTAACATCTAGAGAAGCTGTAAAAATCAATCATTGGGGTTTCAGTACTCTTGTTTATATTCGTTAGGGAACAATATGAATATGATCCAAATGTAGATTTCCTGGATGATGGTAAATATTTTTGCAGGGTGTTTCAATTGAAAAGGTAAGAAAAATATTTCAACCTATTTAGCTTAATTCTAAGCCCCACTTAAGCTCTAAGAATGCCTTATTTATAGCTACATTCTTGTATTTCTGTCTCACATGCACTCTATGTTGTACTTAGTATGTGTTGATTTCTCTCTCCTCTATTTCCTGAAAATCACTGCTTTGATGTTGAAGTATAAATGTGAGAACAAATTACTTTCTCATAGTTTCCATAATCTACTGTCTCTAAAAAGTAACATGTATGAAGAGAATATCAATTAAAATTATATCTCTATGTTTTCTTCTTCCCTAGATTTGGTTTATGTTACTTTAGCTTTATGAGATGCCTTTTACCCTCTTAGTTACTGTTGTTTCATTATATTATGGTGCTTTGGTTTGTGAATTGGAAATCAGATTGCAAATGCTGAATTCTGATTTTTTGTAATGATTTTCTCAGGTCAATTCCAAATTGGGCTTATAAACTTTGATATATCTTTAAACGTGAAGTATCCAGATCTGTTGCCTCACATTACAGAACTAGCAGATCTGATTGCTCATGAGTTGGAGGTTGATGTACATCAGGTGAGGTGCATTCTTTTCTATTCCTTGTTACCTCCAGCCACCTTGCTAGATTTCTTGTGGATCCATTTCTGTGATAATAGTTGTGGTGTCCTAATAAAAAGGTGCTACCTAATGAGATTGACAATGTCAGATCTGCGCATCATGGCATTTGTTCTAGGATACGACATTCAGATATGCTGTTATATGTTGCAAATAGTTCCTGATGGTTGCTATGCTGTCATAAACACTTATTTCTCAAGCAGTTTTGACTGACACTTGCAAGCTTAAATGCTTACAGGTCCATTTGGTGAATCTCACGAGTACAGGAAATGCTACCCTAGTTAAATGTGCCATCTTTCCTTTAGGATCTGATTTCATTTCTAATAGAACAGCAATGGTAATGTTACTCTTTGACATCATTAGATGCATATTGATAAACAACTTGGTATTTCCTAGTTGTGGGCTGCAATAAATTCTACTGACTTTTCTGATTTTCTGCAGAGCATAATTTCTCGCTTGATTGAACACCGTGTTCGCCTTCCTGAAAATTTTGGAAGCTACAAGTTAATTGAATGGAACATCGAGCCTCCATCGAGACGGTACTGGATTCCTAGCCTCTCAGCCATAAGGACTTGTTCTATACTGTTTGTGAAATGATTGAATGACAGAAATTGATTTTCCTATCTGCCATCCATCCTTTAAATTCCAAGGCAGGATTTTGACACCAATTCAGAGAGCAGTTAGGTTGATGCCATAAAGTGCGTTCAAAATATGAGCTATTATACATTAATCATAAAGCTGAAACCAATAGATGGGATGTGATTTGATGATTAACAGTAGGATGTCCTAGAATATGGCTTTGGCCAATAATAGTAGCAGAAACTTATCGTGTTTACTTGTTTAGACTCATTTAGATTAGCTGTGTTATTACCATGTGGTAAGTTGTCGAACTTTCTGTTTAGCAGAAGGAAAATAAAAAACTGATGGGTTTTTATTACAGATTCCACGTACAGATCTGTATCTTATCATGCCATGTAACTTATATCATGTTGAACAGGAATTGGCGTGATATAGTGTTGTGTACTGGCATAGGTCCACTTACATGTGTTGCCTCATATGTGCCCTATTATGTAGCCTATTTTAGTGCACACTGATACAGGTGGATGCATGGTCGGAAATCACAAGAATGCAGGTGAACATGATTGAAGTTGATAATTTGATTTAGCCAACTTCGGTCGTTGTTTTTCCTAACTAAAGGCTACCTATCTCTGTTTAGCTCACTGTTTATGTATTGTTTGTTTCATTATTATTCAGGTCAGATTTTGCTATAAATTTTAAATGTGTCTGTCCTATTAATTAGCAAAATAAAATTTCAAGAAGGCAAGTTTGTCCAGAAGAGTAGTTGAATGATTGCTCAATGCATGTCTGCTTTAGAAAGCAAGCAAGAGAATCATAAAATAAGAGATGTTCTGCTAGTCTCCCTTAGCGTGCCTTAGGTGTTGTGTATCCTCCACAATGTTGCATATCACGTGTGACAATCTCTCACATTCAAATGATGCATGACTCGTCTCCTGGAAAAGTAAAGCCTATTGAAGCCATGTTCATGAACAACAGGACAACGATAGCTGCTTATGAATGGAAGTGTAATTGGACCGCATAAAAAGATTGAAAACTCATTTCTAACTTACAGGGGCAGACTGACCAAAATGAAGATTGACCAAAATGAGTGATAGAAGAATTTGCTATAAACCCTCAAATTTCTTTATCTACTTTTTGCTGTCATTTTATGTACGGGACAATATGGCAACAGCATCTATTGCGATTGATTTTGGGAACCTCAGTCGCTAAGCCTTCCATTTCTTTAATCTACCTTTTGCTACAATTTTATGTACAGGTCGTGGTGGCAACGGCATCTATTGGGACTGATTTTGGGGACTTCAATCGCTGTGATACTCTGTTTTTCAGCTTTTCTGTTATTATATGCCCGAAGACACGCATCCAGATCTCTGGGAGCGTACAGGCAGGTTGATGCTGCTGTTTCAGAACAAGAGCTACAGGCATTTTAGGATAGAACTTCTGGTTTGTAATCATTGTACAATCTAGATTATATTCGGCTTGTAACTGGCACTACAAAGAAAGTTGACTACTGCGGATCATCTTTTTGAAAATTAAAAGTTATTTCCTTCCGATTTGTTACACGGTTTCATAAATGAAATGCACGGTAAGTTCTTCATTCAAAAGCACCAGGTTGGTGAACCGTGTAGCCTATTTAACTTATTTGCTTGTTTGTATGATTTTAGGAGTCTTATTTCTTCCTGAAGACACTGCACTTGTTAAAAAAGCATACACTACTGATCATAGTTGTTAGAATTTGACCAAAGGCCAGGTTAATCAAACCCAAAGGCCAAGCCAGTTCGATTTTAATATAAAATTGGATATGTAAGTGATCCGAAATAATTCAATCAATCCATCTGGTTCATGGGTGAATTTGATCAATTCAGCCCGTAACATTAATTTTTATATTAAAAATTAATTTTATTAATATAAATATATATTTATATTAAAATAATTGATCGATGGTTCAATCAATTATCCAACAGTTGAATCATTGACCGAGCCCTTGGTCAGGTCAATGTTCGGGCCAGGTCTGACAACTATGCTACTGATGATGTTTTGTTCTGGCCATATGTTTTCAGGAATCAATGGTGCAACACAGAAAAAGTTTAAGAGGGCCAACCAGAAAGCAATCTTTAAGCAAAGCGAGCGGCACCCAAATATTTGTTCTCAACAGATTGAATCAAAAACCAGCAGGGGGCACAGCAGAAAATAAGAGCACCAGATACATAATACAAATCCTTATGACGACTGTACCACAGCTGGTCAGATAAAAAACATCAAATACATTGAAGGTTTGCAAATTACATAACGACAGCCAGTCCACTTCCTTTGACTGCAAAGATCGAATCAGAAATAGGCATCAGCCTCTGTATATGGTCTCTACCAAGCCATCACTAGCAAATTTCTATCAAATTCTATTCATTGGCCAAGCGATACCAGAACATCTCCCTTGCCAGTAAATTGAAAACACTCATCATAAAGAATTGCAGGAAACATATGATGTGCAATATTCAAACTACTGTTATTATGTGGAAAACCTATCCTGTACAGTACAATTTCTTCCAGGACTGGATAAAAGGTTCTACAGATAATCCAATGAATTTTATAGGATTTCATGTACAACAGAAAGCACAAATCACAAGAACTGCTTCTTACATAGAAACTTTGAAGACTCGTACAGTTTTCTTGCTAGCTCTTTCACCGATTTGTTTGCTGTCTGCATCAAGCTGTGCCCTGGATGCTGCCTCATTTCTCCTCAATCTCAACATCAATGATGTCAGGCTCGATGATTTTGCTCGAGATTCACCTCTTCCTGTTGAGAAGTCATTCCTAGGTTGCCATACAATGTTCCCGCATCCTGTGCAATGGATGACCTGGTTGCGGTATCCTACAAATCGGCTCTTACAAGCTGGGCAAGCACCCTGTGGAACATAGAAATAAGGTATGATTATGAACATTAGATTATGAACATTAGCCTGCCAATTCATTAGGAGGGACAGGTTCATCACACTAATAGAGTTAGAAAACCGCCATGATACTAGTAGTGCAAACAGAAGGCTGGTTATAAGTATCACTTTATAGATTATAATATACCAAGAAAAGCAGTGATTAGATAAAAATTACAACTACTCTCACCTGTCAGCATTCAGTACTGTAAAATCTTATATTATTGAGACTTTGAGAGGTCAATCATTTATGGGCAACGACATTTTTAATTTTCTTTGTACCTTCATAATCAGAAATTAACTTTGAAAAAAAGGGCAAAACATAGAGAACGATGTTCATAGCCAAGTAACAAACATCACTAGTTGAATAAATTCATACCGCATGTAAGTCCATGGTGTCTCCTAATTTGGACCATGAAATGGAAAAATGAGTATAAAGAACTCATATAGTTAACAAAAAAAGTCAGATCCTTCATCAGCATTACTGGATTTGAATGTAAAGCCGCCTTTTCTGTTGCTACTGAGTAGGAACGTATTATTTCTTCCCCTACCTATGATGTAGCACAAGATGCATACTATGACTAGCTGGACCATGCCAAACATCACAGGAGACAGCAGCTCTGTGGACAAAGACTTCAACAAGCATGTGTGCAGACAAAGACACATCAAATTTTTCTGTTCCTATAAATTTTCCATTAGAGATGGTTTTGAATTTTAACTAAGTTTCTATATTTATAGTTAAATAATTCTAGCACATTTTTTCTTAAAGTCGACTCCTATTTCTAGTATGATTATGTGCTGGATCTAATGCCCGAATACATTAAAGTTGAGCATTTCTGGTCGAGGACAAGGGATCATTGTTTATATATGCTTCCAATACATTATATGAAGGTAGTTTTTGACATATTAATAAAATAATTTTCAGAAAAAAAATTTCATCAATTGAAGGTTTCTTCAATCTAGTTTTCCTTTGATTTATGTTTAATCTCAGAATGTAATTCCCAGATCTAATTGCTCTTTCACTTCATGCTGTATTAATTGATAGTTGAAATCCAGAGGATTATAAGATTGAGCTTTCATGCTCCCAAGTCTAAGACATTATAAAAGTAATCCAAGTTTTGGAATGTGCTCAACATAACATAATTGATCATTTCAATTACCCATTCAAACAAACCATTCTAGAGGAAAGGAATTTAACATGTTGCAAGAATGTGAAGATTTGCCTCTATTTTCTATCTTCTTAAACTTTCAATTTCTCCCTTCACCCATTTAAGGGTTCTAAGTCATCAGTCCTTAATGATCTAACTACTCATTCAAGAGTGAGGTTTCATGTTGCTTAACATGCAACAACTTGATTAAGTTGGATCTCATGAATAATGGGTTCTAACAATCTATGATATAGATCTAGATCTTATATTCTTATCTGATAAATCCAAGAATGGGATCTAGACGGTTAGCGACTATTTTGATCTAGATCAAATAATATGGGTAACAATGTTAGAAGCAAAAGTGTTTCCCTTATAGGTTTGTAAGACATAACCCTTAATAACCCTTCAAATTTTATGTTTCATTTTGGTATACCACCACTCACAACAACACCACTCTCAATTTGTACAACAAATAGCGGAACAATCACAATTTTTATGCTTTTGTTTAAAAGAAAAAATCTTCGCACTTTCTTTTGGTAGATGTTGAAAAATCAAGGTTGATTGTATCTTCACCCACAAGGTTGGTTAGATGACCCAATCAAGTTGATTGGTTGGTAACGTAGAAAGGTTGATAGTATGTAATGTTTGCTTTTGGGATTGCATAGGAAGTCTACCCATACTATTATTTGTACTCTTAAGAGCTTGTGGTATAATCAGAGAAGATCAAACAGTCTCAAACAGCCCACAGTTCAAAGCGTACTGGATTGAACTGATGGCAAACTGGGTTGGTTCACTGCTCTGGCATGGTACAAGTTCAAACCACTTTGTACTATCCTGAACTGTACCGAACTAAGGGAGGCTGAGAGCCTTATGTGAGCTGTGAGCCTTGTGTGAGCTCACAGTCCTCCCTCATTTTTTTTTAAAAAAAAAACTTTGATTTTCCTCCATTTTGCATCTGATTTAAGCCTAAAGAAGTAGATTTCAGCCTAAAATCAGATATGGATGTTCCCATTCTCCTTCTGCCATCCTTTTATTTCCATGTTAAATAAGCTGAAAATAGAAAAATGTATGGAAATCATGTTTTTTTTTTCTTTTAGCTTGATTTCATAATATGTTGTCGATCTAAGGATGATTTACACAACAACAAAGGTTGGATAATTTTTTAACAATTCTATAAATTTTTGAATTAAAATATATTTTTAGATTTTAAAATTATAGAAAATAAAAATAATTGTTAAAAAATTACTGTAAAATTATTGGCATTGGGTAAGATCATGCTGCTCTACTTTCACTACAGTTAGAGCTAGTTTGGGCATGATTAAATCAACCTAAATTTAAGCCCAATTTGAAATAAAGTTTACAATATATAGTGATTCACGTACACCTGAGTACTTAAAAAAAATATTTGTAAGACTCCCACACTAATTTGAATTAAAATTTATCCTAAGGAGTCCACTAATTTGAATTAAAATTTATCCTAAGGAGTCCTACACTAATTTGAATTAAAATTTATCCTAAATTGGATCCTATTCCATGGCTAGCTATGACTGCATTCTTATGAATATGAATATGGATAACCTTCATCCGATGCGTCGTTTAATAATATCCTACGTTCAAGGCTTCAAGCTGCTACTATGCTCCAGTACTACAGTTTCATGATGCTTAAAGGTCAGATTTCACCGATGCAATCTTTACATGACTGGGCCAATATTTGACCTCACACTAGAAGCAGGATAATGAGGCATAAAGAAATGGATATGGTGATCCAATGAAGCAGACCCGCAATACTCATGAGAATTGGGCTGGCCTCTCAGGCCCAAACTACAAGCAGGATCATAATATTTACAAGCAGCATAGCCACTCCATCGAATATTAGGCATTAGTTATTACGTATTTGTTATATATTTAAAATTTTTTTATATGCAATTTAAAAATATTTTCTTCTAGTTGTTCATTACTCACATTTACGTTAGTGATACACTACAACTCTCAACTCAACTCATCTAAGCCTTTTCCCAACTACATGGGGTCGGCTTGATTTAGTAGATACACTAATATACTTTAATTTCATTTGACAAGTACTTTGAAAGACCAACAAAAAAGCAATGTAAATTAAGGAAAAATTGTTATAATTGAATATATCACATTAAAGAAGAAAAAAAATGTAAAACTATCAAAAAAAAAAAAAAAAAACCTAGCATAGCAATCCACTTGACCCATTAGCTAGGGTATACTATGTGTCAATATGGTACACCCCCATACCATACTGAATCCGGTTGATACTGAAAACAATACTGGTTGCTGATACAGTGAAACCTTAGGTATAATGTAGTGGTTGAAAAAATATACCAAAACTTTTAATTTGAATAGGGAAAAAAAGAATCAATAATACAGTTTTCGCTGCCCATGTAATGTAACATTTAAAAAAATGACTCCAATTTTGGCTGAAATTATTTGAAAATAAAATAGAACTTATAAACTACTTCTAACAATGACCAACTTAAAAATGATCTAGTAGCAAAAATTAAATCTTTTTCCCTCCTTTTTATTCAGCTTAATACACCAAACTCCCAGCTACACATGCTATAATTCAAACCGAGTCCTTTGAAATGGTACAGTGGAGTCTTTAGCATCGAACCTACCAGCCAAAGACTTCTCTACCACTTGTATTTTGCTCTACAATCTCATGCTTCTTCTAACGTATTTCCCTTAACTAGCTAATGCTCTCTAAATTATCATCATAGCAGCCTCAATCATTATCTTGAGCATCTAATCACTACAAATAATAATAACAAGTCATTAACTGATAAATTCATGGCACTTTCAAACTTTTGGTCACTCTCACATCCTTGGAACATCTATGTAAATTCCAACATTATCCAATGGCTACATAGAGTCAAGTGCTTGTCACCATCACTGATGAACTGATGAACAAAGCCTAGACTTAAGATAACTGACAGCATGGTTCCTTCGCCAAATGATATAATATTAGGAGTACTTATGATAATATGGTCAAACACCCTACTCCCTTATATTGTGAAGCAACATTACACAAAAATGTCCAGGTGCATTCAACATTTGAAAAATGATAAAATGCCCATGATTAAGTGCCAGGCTAAAAGGGCCACGTTTGTCAGACCTGATTTAAGATGATTACATGGACCTACAAAAAGATGACACTTTGTCCCCCATAAATTTGTAACAAGCACCTACATTGGCATGATATGTTTCAAGTTGGTGACTTGGGTTTTTAACATCTAGAGAGAATGCAATAATGTCACACATGTCATAGAGAAAACAAATGTTTCATTCTAAATGAACTGCAAATAGTAAGACCATACAATTTTTAACAAAAATTAGATTAGAGGAGAGAGGTTGAATCCTATTAGATAGTGTGCTCTAAAGCCTAGAAAGATAATATAAATAGACATAAAACACCACTAAAAAAGGACTTCGTCTCTTAAAAGTAGTGCCTTTCTTGGGTTGGATATCAGCCATAATCCCACAATTCATACAAAATCATATGGTCAAATCACTCATTTTGCAATCTCATTCTGATGCATGATCTCTCTCTCTCTCTCTCTCTCTCTCACACACACATACATAAACACATGTTTGACATAAGTTTACATACCAACTCCAATTCAACCTATTAACCCATCATTTTACTCAACTAGTGTAAGTTCATGTGAATCATAGATAGTCTGGAAACATTTCTCGAGTTCAAATGCCCTAACTAAGCATTCTATTATATCATAAATTGCAATGGAAGTACAGCCACATCGCATGTGAATTTGTAATCAAATAGGCATGAACTTCCTAAGTCTGGACAAATTGCACCAATAAGAAACACCAATAAAAGGTAGATGGTGAACCCACAATAATCAGTCCATAAGGTTAAAAAGAGAGAGAGTATATTTTAAGATTGGATATTGAGAAGATGACAACCAAATTTGTTCCATTCATTGTAATCAGCAATATAAGTCCTTCCCTCATGTTGATCGGCTAGATAGAAAAATTTGACATCTATATCCGAGAAAACTCAATCCATTTGTAAAACATTGCTTACATGAAATCAGAAACAAAAAGAAAGAGAGGATATCAAACTTTAAACCAAAGAAGATTGTTCGGTTTCAAAGAAGAAATCATATACCTCAATAGCGAAGTTATTTGCAAATGTCCTGATGAGAAGAGGAGCAGCAAATGGCAGCACCCATGTGGAAAAAATGACAAACCTGAACAGCCACCCGGATAGTGCAAACCAAAGAAAGAAGATCGTCTACGAAAAGGAGAACACATTAGAACATAAAGAGCTAAAAGTAGGATGCAAGAAAATCTGAAACATATATTTAAGGAGGGTTCTTATCAGCTTATTTCACATATAGAATTAATCAGGCTGAAAGCATAACAAATGAGAACAGCATAGATGAAGCATGATTTTTGTTAAGATAATTCGGTTATCTCATTTCCAATAATTCCATGCAAGTTCCAATTAGACAAGTCATTACTTCCTGAATAATGTACAATATGACCTTTAACATGGAAAAAATACAGGCAACCTCAACTCAACTCAACTCAACTCATCTAAGCCTTTTCCCAACTATATGGGATCGGTTACATGAATCTGCTTCCTCCACTCTACTCTATTTAGGACTAAATCGATATTCAAATTACAAATAGTTATATCTTTTTTAATTATTTCTGTCCATGCTAGTTTAGGTCTACCTCTACCTCTATCCTTACCATAAATTGTTAAAAGATTACTCTTTCTAGCTGAAGCATCCAAAGGTCTTCATTGTATATGTCCAAACCACTATAATTGATTTTCTCTCATTTTATTTTCAATTGGGGCTACTCCATTATTTCTCTTATATGTTTATTTCTAATTCTATTTTTTAAAGTTTTATCACATATCAATCTTAACATGCGCATTTCCATTATACTTAATTTATTCACATGTTGTTTCAGTTTTACCCAACACTCTGTTTCATATAGCATAGCTGGCCTAATAAAAATATAGGCAACCATAGAGCAAAATTAATCAATCTGTTCTAGTTAAACAAATGCCAGAACTGTCTTTTATCTTGAAAATGCCTTCAATACAAGAACTTTCTGGTCAGGTAATTATGTCTTCCAAATACTAAGAGCAAATGCCATCACTAGCAGGGCTCCTATTTTACCTAAGTGGGAGTAGGGCCCACCCTCTGCCAAGCTGCAAAGTAGGCCAATTGTCACTTGCCAGCATGGTCCCTGCTTGCTAGGCTGCAAATCTGTCAAAGGAATATCTTCCCTTTCCCCTTGCCATGACCGAGGGAATAGAGCCCAAACGACCGCTTAGTAGTTGATTCTTGCATGAGAACTATGATATTTGGCTCTAGAACTAAATCATTTCCTTGTATATGACAAGAACTTCCAGATTAATAGGAAAGAAGCTCGGTCTGAATGAATCAGAATTTCTATTTATGATTGACTTGTTGATTTACCTCATGCTGGATAGATAAATGTTTGGATTTCTATGATTATTTTTTAAGGTATCAAACTATTTTTCATTTTGTAATAAGAAAGTTGGTTCAAACTCCAAAAGAAAGAGTGATATCCTTGTCATCAAACTGAATAATAAGCCCTGATCTTCATGCTACTTCAGTTATGGAATGCCATTCATATATTGCCTCGAACAACCTTTTTTACAGGACGAGCACTCTTCCAATCAAAAACAATGAAAGAGGAAACCCACATCAAAATGTAGCTGCCACTTACATAAAGGAAATCAACAAATTCAAATAAAGATAACAAAAAAGAATACGTGATAACTTCACTTGATTACTGAACAGTCAGCAAAAATGTATATCAAGCAAACATAAATGGTGTTCCAGTGCAAAAGGCTCCCACCACCTATAGGGTATACGAGGGTCATATGTAATAGGCTCACCTTCATGCACAAAAAGGTGGTGGTGGTTTCCATGTTTAATAGTAGAAAATTAATTTTTAGGAAAAGAGCAAACCGGCTTCTAGAAGCCATCTCCAGCTGTTTCTAATTTTTCCAACACTTCTACAATGATTAAAATTGCATGGAAAAGAGATCTCACGTGACAATTTTTGTCTGTATATAAAGGAATTTTCCTCCAATTTCATCTATCACATTTTAAGTCACCGCCAACTCATGGTAATAACCAAAACATAAAATCATGAAGTGATCCGATTTCTGATAGCCATAGTTTCATATTCTGATGGGGCATCCTGTGGGACATTAGGACAAGGCACTATCTCAATTGTTGCCATGGGACCTTCATCATCCCAGCATCCTGATCAGCATGCATGAGGACATGCCACATCGCCAAGTGTTGGGATGGCATAGAACTACAGCACATCTCTTCAACAAAGAAAAATAGGATAGCCCCATCCCATGAAGTTTAAAACCTTGCCTGTAGTTTCTATATCTTTTCCTTAAATTAATTTCAAGAAAAGGGATAAAATTGAACCACAACGTGTTCCCATCAAAGCAACACTAACATGGCTAATTCCAGCTTCCCCAACAATCCAAGGAGACTGGTCACGTAAAATTTTTACAACTAGAGAAGTAGAGACCCAACAAATCATGAGCCCAGTTTCCAAAATTACTTCCAATGTATGACAATTTTCCGAACTTTAGCATTACGTGATTGCCCATAGTGGCAAAGATGCAAGCATTACATATTATTTGTCATCCTTTCATTGAGCTTTTGATTTTCAAAACAATCACATGCTCAAAACTTATACCTACAGGAGTTAAATATTTTCTAGTACACAATTCATGCAATTAACCTTTTAAAAACTATCAAACAACATGAATTTCTTGGTACATTCAGAGTCTGGAAACCAGCAGTCTCTTATTGTCTGGCAAGATATTGATCCCTAGAACTCTGACCAAGAAAAACTTCAGTTATGAAAACAACATTAATTTTACTGACTTAAATGCATATCGCAAAGGACCAGTCACCAAATTGTCCACCATGCCTAGACACCCTATAAATATATACTTAGAACACAATCATATAAGATCTTCATCTTTCCAATCCATTAATAAATAATAGAACAGTCTTCGACTTGCCCTCCTTAAGAAAATCACAATCCTGAACATTCAAACCTGTATGTTGCTTTCATCATTCCATTCAAATGCCCCATGTCTTTGTCCTTGTGCACTACAGTGATTTATAGCATGAATTTACTTTACCTTTTTTATTTTCTCTCAAAGCAAATAGTTTTGGACCCTCTCAATGTTTAACAACACTATCCTTCTCTGCCTAGGCACATTCTTTAATGTTTAGCATCATGTTTGAATTAGTACTAAGCATCGTTGAATTAGTACTTCCATTAAAACAATACATTTTATTTGATAAGTTATATTCCAACTTTTTTGCTTCAACTATTTTTAAAATACATCCTTGTTTTGTTAATCCTTTGAATTAATTATTTTTGGATCTTTTTGACCTACAGATGTCTCCAAACACCTAGACAACTGTCTACCATCCAATCTTTTAAAATATTGTATCCTCTCCATCATTTCCACCATAATGGTGCACTTAAAAGAGTGTCAATAGAGCATGTTAGGTCTAGTTGAGACAAGACCAAAATTTGGCCCTAGTCAGGCCAAGGCCACGACCTAGTCTTGGAGTAAAACCCTTGGAACATTCTCACCTTCGAACATTAAGACTACATCTGTTTTATTCTACTTAGGAATATTACAACACTAAAAAAATGAAGCAAATCCTTACAATCCATATATGGATTGCCCTTTCCCATTGTTGATCTTCCCAAGTCAGCCACATCATCTTTGTTAATGACCAATTCTTAACAATGATCTAATAGAGGACCCCAAATTCTTTCTTGTATGTCGTAACTTCTTTCTAACATAAACTTTTAGAATGATAAGACATGGTATCCTTCTACTCAACATTTATCTATGATTAAGGTTTGTAGTACTGGAAACTGGTATCGGATTAATACAGTTTAACATAAAACATACTGTACCAAACTGAACCAATGATGTACCGATCAAGTAAACCAAGAGGCCCCAACTAATGAACCATCCATATTGAGCCAAACCATGTAGTTCAGCACAGTATGGTGCATTTCGATATGGCTTGGGTCAGTACGGGATAGTTTGGAGCAATTAAGGGCAATGCGGGATTCGTTCCCTGTACCAAGCCTAACCATTGAACCATACTAGTTTCAAGATAGTTTAGCATGGTTCACCCCGAAGCGCCTGGTTCGGTATGTTTGGCATCATCATAAGACCCTTTTTGGACCAAATTGGTATTTGATAATTATGATTGTCTCAATTATCATTCAATTATCCTTCCTATTAATGATGATATTTGTCTATATTTTTGACATCTACTATAAATTCAATGATGTTCGACTCTAGAACTACTAATGCCACCATTGCAATTAAACTTTTTAACTCTGCCACATTGTGAAGGGATGAAAAACTACTGTCTTACTACCAACCTTTCTTACGTTCTTGAATATGTTGTCATACACAATTGCCATCAAGCTGTTCTCCAATTGTTTTGCCCAAACTTATGATCAAGAAAAGGAAAAAAGAAACGTTATTTTTGGCCTACTCTTTTTTTTTCCAAGGATAAATTCGTGTCCTGAGGGCAACACAGAAAGTGACTGGCCTCATCTTGTATTATGGCAAATCTATAAAAATGTTATTGCATCGACCAATCCACACAAATAATATGATTAGTTTTTACTACTTATCCGGTTCAGATCCATTGATAGTGCTACTTTGTAATAGATCTACCTTCCTAAGGAATATTTGTTTCATCATTAACTTATGGATTGCTATTTTATAATATAGTGCAGAATATAGCCCCCTGAAGATTTTTATCAAAATAAATGATAGAGAATAAAATAGTTTCTGATTACCTAATGCTTATTCTAAATTAACATATTCACCACAGCATAGCTTACAAAAGCCTACATGTGCTTTTATGTATGTTTTCAGCACCCTTTAATAATGTTTTGTATCATTCCATGAAAGAAAAAGTGCACCCTATCAGAATTATGTTCAGCATGATTCACAAATTGGCCTAAGAATGATATATGATCTTTAGACTTTACATTAGTAAAACTGACTGTGCATCTAAATCGCACATCTTTGCCCCTGCATCCTTCCGCTAATTGGCATTGCCTTTGATGCTACTTTGGAGTACATTTAAGAAGGGAGTTGTAGCTGGTCTGGGTTTGTGATTTTGGGTGAACATTATACAGATTGAGTTGGACCACGAGTGGTCTAGCTGGGGCAGGTGCGTGAAGAGATCCAGGTATGAGCGCATGGGGAAGCAGAATATTTGGGTTGCAGTAAATAAACATTTAGAAAGAATTGCAGGGACAAGCATCCAGAGAGATTCCACCATAAATATTAGTTTCTTATCACTAAGGTCAAGGTCGGCACACAAATTGAAAGCTTGGTCCTAGCCCAGTACAAATCACTCTTGGCACAATATGCCCCCTTATTGAGCTGAGCCACAATAACATGTTCTTAGTTCAAGCTAGCTGGGTCCTAGACCAATGTGCACTTTTGCACCCCTAATTAGGATGAGAGAGAAAGGTGACAATCAGATTCAAGTAGCAAAACAACTTCTAGTACACTATTTTAGAGTCTTCAAGCTAGGATGTGATTGTTGGGTTGTTAGAGAAGGAAGTGCAAACACGATATGATATGAAACATTTAATATGCTAAAGGTAGGTCAACCATCTAGGACTTGCCCACCCTGTAAAATACTGGTGGTGCAAAGAGCCACAGATAATGCATTTAATAGATACTTTTTAATTAAAAGAACGAGATCAAGAGATTTCTTCAAAACACACTACAGGGATTGGTAGTGTACATGGACAAATGGTGCTATCTAGGGAGCCATTAGAAGCATATGATCTCTTTTCTATAATTGTTAACCTTTGTAAGGTGAAGAAAGTAAGCCATAAGCCTCCTCTCCAATAGAATGCTCTTAATATTTTGCTGACATAAAGGTACATAGTTATTTGGGCAGGGAAAAATACACATGGAAAAACAAATGAACTACATAAAATGACATAGTTCAAAATTCACGGACTTACAGTTAGCAGAAATGTTGCAAGAATTTACATTCTCCCTTCCATAGCTAGTGAGATCATTTTGTAAAGAAACTTATATACGTAGATGAGGGCCTGTAATTGTGAGACCTTAGAGATTGGCCTGATTAATGGTTCATGAAAGTCTATATCGCACAATTCATATAGGTTTTTCCTAAATTGTCATAACGGGTTGGCATATGGTCTAATTTCTTGGATGCTAATTCTGGACAGGTGAATGATTGCAAGTTTGGCAACTTAAAAGTGGAGAATGGTGAAGAAGTTAGCCATTGCTGGCCTGTTAAATCCACTTAATCCAAAAATATGATGCTAAATCCCTATCTGTTCATGAGATCACTATATACGCCACCTTAGAGATTGGCCTGATTAATCATGAAAGTCTATATCGCACAATTCATATGGGAAAAGGTTTTTCCTAAATTGTCATAGGGGGTTGGCATATGGTCTAATTTCTTGGATGCTCAAATTCTGGACAGGTGAATGATTGCAAGTTTGGCAACTTAAAAGTGGAGAATGGTGAAGAAGTTAGCCAGTGTTTTCATGCTGGACCTGTTAAATCCACTTAATCCAAAAATATGATGCTAAATCCCTATCTGACCATTTTTTTTAACCAGAAAAAAAACTCACGAAAGATGAATGATTTTAAGATACTAAATTTCCTTCTTAAGTTATGATATATGCACGCGTTAATCTTTTCAATTATTAAATCTTAAAAACTAGACCTGATACTGCTGGGCTAACCTAAGATAGTTGCGCCAATGGGGAACCGGACAGCAGAACCTAAGGAGGCACAAGAAACCCCAAATACAAGTCGTCTCAAACAGTGGGAGGTAAACTTAATCAGAATCAAGAAAAAGCAACCCTAAATTCATAGAAGAAGTATCCGTTACATACCTCTAGCCCAACATTAGCAAGAAAGAAGTAAACGAAGAAAGTACCAAAAGCAACAAAGATCTAAAGATAGCGATAGATAAATCAGACAAAAAACTCACAAAGAATCCTTTGCCGATTGGTGTCTCAAGAAAATCAGTAAGCTCTTTCCTGTACTGCAAAAAGAAAAGAAATTAAAAACAATAGAAATAGTATCACGAGGAGAGGGAAAACAAGAAAAGACGAAGAAGGATCGGTCAAGAAGGAGTGGAAGCTTAACCCTAGGCCAGTTTCTTGAGAAATCCATGGAAAAGGAGCGCAACCGCCCGCCGATCTCGAGTTCGCGATCGAGTTCCCGTGCCCGTGCGGCGGCGGCGCGGGCGGCGGAACCTACGCGCTGGGAGACCGAGAAGCGGCAGTCCAGGCGCTCGGCGGTCTGGCGGGCCTCGAAGACGAAAAGCTCGAAGCCGTCGTTGGCGCTCCGCCAGGCGTCCCGCAGGACCTTACCGGAGGCCACGCGCCTGGCGAAGCCGTCGAAGTCGCTGCGGCGGAAGGCCAGGACGGGGGCGGCGGCGTGTCGGCCGGACAAGAGCGGTGCCAGCGAGGGGTGGGGTTTGGGAGAGAGGAATAGGCGGTGACGCCACGGCACGCACGTCGCCATGCCCACAGCTGCAACGGGACGGAGAAGAGCAAGGTCGAAGAGGCGTTTGGTTTATAAGCGGTGCTTTCTGGCGCACGGCGGCCACAACGAGAAACGTAGGATCAACTATATATATTTATATCATTAGATTGCAACTTTAATTAGCATTCATTCTTTGGATCAACCATATGCCAATACAATGTTCAGCCTAGATCGGTTCGAGTTTGAATTGATAATAACTTACTCTAGGATAATCAATTTACTTAATTAGGATCATTTTTAGCTTGATTCAAAATTTAATTTTGAAATTAATTTAAACCAAGCTTAATCAAAACCCAAGTTCTATATGTGATTAAAACAAAATGTTGACAATGAGAGAAAACCATGATGAATGTGTCTTATCCATAAAGATTTATAATTTGTCTTAAAATATATAAGAATTTATTTTTTCCCTTTAAATTTTACCATTTCTCATGAAATATTCTCTCTATAAAATAAATGATAACTTTTTTCAATATTGTTTCACAATATATTCATTATGAATATTGCCTTTAGGGTAGTGTTTGGCTCGCAGTAATATAATATTATTAGAAATTTTATTTTCTATTAATCTTACACTTAGTAATCATATTCTCAAAACCATTAGATTACCATATTGGTTTCATGTTAACAAAAATATAGTAACCAATTTATCAAATTTTTAAATTTTATTGAAATTTTATTATAAATTTTTTATCTTTTAAGTGATCCTCTCTTCTTTTTTCTAAAACATGAAATGTTCTGATAAAAATTAAGATTCTTTGTAACATAATTTTAAAAATATTATATATTTAAATATTATAAGTATTTAATATATATTATATTTAATATAATATTATTAAATTTTAGTTAGATAATATATATTAATATAATATATAAATATTTAGTATATTATATAATAATTAATATACAATAAGGTCATAATATATAATTAAATATTATATTAATATAAACTTTTAATATTAATATAAAAATACTATATCATATATTTTATAATAAATGTTTAAATATTATCTCATGTAAAGCAAATATATAATCAAATTAAGTATTATTAAATATTTACATTAGAGTTAAGAGCATAATTTAAGATTATTAATTTTTAGTAATATTAAATACCTATTTTTCATATAAAACTCAAATTACTATGATTTATGATAATCTTAGAATACTAAGAATCAAATATTGTTATCTAGATTACTATGCCTAATTGCTAAACATATATAATAATTTGCGTAATAATCACATATTACTAAAATGGATAGTTTACCAACCCAATGGCCCCTAGATGCCATCCTAAGTTCTTGACAAAATAATATAAGTTGTTTTTAAGTACGGACAACACTCTACCATTTTTTTTCTATATCATTTCACCATTAACTCATTTAAATGGAATCCTATTCAATTATTCAAAAGACAAAAATGATGAGGAAAAAAAAAGGATGGATATTTAAAGATGCCTAAGTCCTTGCACATGTTTATTAAACAAAAATTTTCTACAGAGAAATGGCTTAAAATTCTCATAATGCATGCTTCTTGGCAAGAAATTGTACGTCCATTAACTTTGAATCAGTTGAAAAACTACTACTTTGTGAATAAAGAGCGTAAAACTATATAAAATTATGTAAATGAAAGTTACAAGTAAAGATCAGTACATATAACCTTCATACGAAATTAATAGATTTGAAGTAAATATAAATAAATTTAGATCAAAATTAAATCGATCTATTAAATATAATTAAAAAATAAATTATGTTTTTGCATTGGTTCATTAATATAAAAATAGTTTTAATTATTAAATAAATTAATTCGTCTAACATTGACCTACATATCCGGACCCATTTTTCTCTTGTCGTAATCGTTTAGGAGGAGAGTTTGCGTGCATGAACTCGATTCCCTGGGGGGAGAGAAAGTGCGGGGAAAGTGCAGAAAGTTGCAGAGAAATTCTGCAAATCTCTTCCTTCCGCCGCCTCGTCATTATCTCTCTCCCATCTCGATCGTTGTCATGCCCTGCCTACTTTCTCTTCCCCTTCACCACCACCAAACTCTCCTCCTCCAAAGTCATCTACAAGCTAGAAGAGACCATCTCCACATCTCGAAACCTCGCGCAGCGAACTTCGTTTCATTCAGGCCCGCTGCTATGATGTCGTCGATTGCGTCCAATTCCCACCCAACGGAAAGGTATTGCTCTTCCAACTCCTAAGTCATTTATGTTCTGAAATATCGATTAAAAATCTTAACCGGCAAATCCAATGCGATCGTTCGCTTTTTCCGAGTAACCATTTTGATTATCTGTAGAGCTGGATTAATATAGTTGATCTCCAGGGTGAAAATTATGCTTTCTTATCGTAAATTAAAGTGTTTTTGATAGAAAATAAATTAAAGTTCCTCCAAGCCTTGACAAAATTGTGCGTGATGCATGCCTTGTCACATGGATAGAGTTATGGTATAGTTTTGGTGGTGTTGGAATTTAGAAGATCATGAAATGAGAGATGATAATTTAAGCGAAACGTCAATCTTGCAGCTAAGGATATATATATATATATTATTGGAGGATTCCAGGATGGAAGAATCTTATATGATTTTAGAACTAAACATATCTTTAATGACCAGTTGCATTGCTAGAAAGTGGGCAAGGAATTTGAAGATGCTAGCTGAACTATAAATTGAATCCTATTCGTGTTTGCTAACACTAGTTGATCAGATTGGGTTGGATGCTAAACTATAAACTGAATCCTATTCAAGTTTGCTGTAAACACTAATTGACCGGATTTGTTAAGCAAACCTATGATATAAGGAGCATCAGTTCGTCCAAAACTCGTTGATTGTAGTTGGTAACTACGCTGCATTCGAGAAAGCGAGGTGATGAACTGGCTCTGCACTGGTCTCTTTGCATCAGCATCGACTTGTTTTTGATTGCAGAAATTGTTATCCAGGAAGATTATCTCCTGGTTCATGGAAGTAATCTACTGGTCTCTTCAGTGTTGTGCTTAAATTTACTGCAGCAAATATTCTTTATCTGGACTTTCTCCACTTGAAGCAATATTATTCGATATCGATGGCACAATCTGTGATTCAGATCCTATTCATTACCATGCACACCGTGAGATGCTGCAAGAGGTATGGGTTCTTTTATTTGCTGTTCAGAAGCAATGTAGTCAAGGCAGCTCAGAAGAACTCGCATTTCGTGACAAAGAGTCCGGTATTCTTTCAGGTTGGTTTCAATGGTGGCGTCCCCATAACTGAGGACTTTTATGTTAAGAACATCTGTGGCAAGCATGATGATGACATTGTTAGATTGTTATTTCCTGACTGGGATCATGAAAAAGCCATGAAGTTCATGGATGACAAAGAAACTATGTTTCGAAGGTAAACCACTGCTGATGTTTCAAACGATATGTAGTTTGCCCTCTTTTAAGTTCTGAAGTAGTGAAACCCATACAGGCTGGCATCTCAGCAGTTGAAGGCAGTGAATGGTCTCCACAAGCTATGCAAATGGATAAAGGATCGTGGATTGAAGCGAGCTGCAGTCAGTAATGCTCCAAGGATTAATGCAGAGTTCATGATCTCAATGCTTGGCCTCAATGACTTCTTCCAAGTTGTGGTGCTGGGGAGTGAATGTGATAGAGCCAAACCATTTCCTGATCCATACTTAAAGGCCCTCAAGGATCTCAAAGCATCCCCTGAACACACGTTTGTGTTTGAGGTTTGTCTTCTACTCAGGCTATTTTCATTATTGTTGGTATTCTTCACAGTTCGCCTCTTCATTCTCCTCCTCAAATCGTTTGCTCCTACTTCTGGAAGGATTCTGCTTCAGGGATAAAAGCTGGCGTGGCAGCTGGAATGCCTGTAGTTGGTCTGACGACAAGTAGTCCGGAGCAGTTACTTACAGATGCGGGAGCTACCTTCCTTATCAAAGATTATGAAGATCCAAAGCTCGTTGTAGTACTGGAAGAGTTGGAGAGAGCATCGGCAACTATGGGAAAGGTTGATGCTTGAGAGTTCCAAGATTGTATCGTATTGCACTACGACTATATAAAATAAAGGAGGCAAAAAAACATCAAGCACACTCTATTGGCAACATGTGTTCTAATGATGAGATGTCTTGTTATAACACTTATAAAGTGGATATATGCATGTCGGAAAGTATTTAGAACATTTTTAGCCATAAACCTCGCTTCAATTTCGTTTACGTTCATGTTGCACCTCCCTCCGACGTTTAGGGATGACATGAAGAATACAGCAGAAGAAGGAAAATATAGGAATTGAAGAGTGAGAAATATTTCGGTTTTAAGATTTATAATTTCAAGACGCTGCAGATAATCATCTATCATCGATTTAGCATCACAAAGCTTCAAGATCAAGGAAAAAATTGCCTGCAATGATCCCTCGTGCTTCTCGCTTGCTTTTTCGGTTCCCCTTGTTTCTCTTTTCCTTGAATTCGATCATTTGCATCCTAGTAAACCCCAACTCACAAGCCACCCAGAACAACAAAAGGTTGCAATCT
>UESW01002695.1:77364-174789 GCA_900491605.1 Calamus simplicifolius | reverse complement strand
GCCGTTGTCGGTGAAGAGAGTGTGAGGTAGGCCAAAGCGGTATATGACTGACTTCCAGAAGAAGGCTTTGACTTTGCTCTCAATGATCTTAGCCAGTGCCTCGATCTCGACCCACTTGGTGAAGTAGTCGATGGCAACAATCAGGAACCTCCGTTGCCCCAAAGCTGGAGGTAATGGTCCAAGGATGTCCATTCCCCACTGGGCGAAGGGCCATGGGGCCGAGAGTGGATTCAAAGGGACAGAGGGTTGGTGCTGAATATGCGCGTGGCGCTGGCAGCCATCACACTTCCGGACCAACTTGGCGGCATCCCTTATGGTGAGCCAGAAATACCCTTGACGGAGGGCCTTCTGAGCTAGGGACCTGCCCCCCAGGTGATTTCCGCAGATGCCTTCATGAATTTCTCTAAGGATGTAATCGGCGTCGGCATGTCCTACGCACTTGAGCAGGGGGTAAGAAAATGATCTCCAGTACAGGCGTCCATCTAGGAGGGTGAATTTGGAGGCTTTCCATTTGAGCACCTTAGCTTCATTGCGGTCAGCGGGGAGAGTGCCGTTTGTAAGGTAGCGAATGTAGGGATCCATCCAAGTCAGCTCTTGGGTGAGCGGGAGGACCTCTTCTTTGTCTTCTATGCTGGGCCTCTCCAACTGCTCAATGTAGGCATTCCTCGTGACGCCATCAGTGGAGGTGGCCAACCGGGAGAGGGTGTCAGCCTTGGCATTCTCGCTCCGAGGGATATAGCTAATACAAAAATAAGAGAGTGGAGAGACCAAAAGCCGAACCTTACTCAAGTATTGGGCCATGGCGGGATCACGTGCCTCGTACTCTCCATTGATTTGTTCGGAGACGAGTTGCGAGTTAGCGAAAGCTCTGAGGCGCTTTATTCCAAACTCATGAGCGAGCCTTAGCCCTGCTAGCAGGGCCTCGTACTCGGCCTGATTGTTGGTGGCTTCGAATAAGAATTGGAGGGCGCACTCTACCGTCTCTCCATCTGGGCCCGCAAGAATGAGACCGACGCCGCTTCCTTGAGAGTTCGAAGCGCCGTCCACATGGAGGATCCAGGATTCCCCGCCGCCATCCAGCTCGATGACGGGCTGCTTCATGGGAGCCTTCTCGGTCGGCTCCTCCGCCCAAGTGCATTCGACCAGGAAGTCGGCTAGGACCTGGGACTTCAAAGCCAGTCGAGCTTGAAAAGAGAGGTCAAACTTTACCAGCTTGATGGCCCATTTAGCTAGTCGGTCTGAGGTGTCTGGGTGAGCCAGGATGGCTCAGAGGGGCTGGTCTATGAGTATCATGATGGGATGAGCTTGAAAATATGGGCGGAGACGCTGGGCTGAGACGATCAGAGTGAAGATGATCTTTTCTGTCTTGGAGTATCTGACTTCCGCATCGTGAAGCACCTTGCTCACATAGTAGACAGGTCTCTGGGTCCTGTCGGCATCAAGACGCACCAGGACAGAGCTAACAGCTTCTGGAGAGGCGGCAAGGTAGAGAAAAAGGCTCTCTCCATTTTTTTGTTTCGATAGGAGTGGCAGGGAGGACAAGAATGCCTTCAAGCCGTCGAAGGCTTTTTGACAATCATCCGTCCATTCGAAGCTATTCACCTTCCGCAGGGCTCTGAAGAAGGGCAAGCATCGCTCGGCTAACTTGGAGAGGAAACGACTTAAAGCTGCCACCCTTTCCGTGAGCTGCTGCACCTCCTTCTTGCTAGATGGCAGCCTCATATCGAGAATGGCGCTGATCTTCTCAGGGTTCACCTTAATCTCTCGCTGGGTTACCATGAAGCCTAAGAACTTGCCCGCCGTGATGCCGAAGGCACACTTTTTGGGATTCAACTTAATTTGGAAATGATGAAGGTTGTTGAAAGTTTCCTCTAGGTCGGAGACGTGGTTGTAAGCGCGGGTGCTCTTTGTCAGCATATCGTCCACGTAAACCTCCATGTTCGGCCCAGTTGATCTTGGAAGACTTTGTTTATCAACCTTTGGTATGTCGCTCCCGCATTCTTGAGGCCAAAGGGCATTACTTTATAACAATAAATGCCTTTCTCTATCATGAAGGATGTGTGTTCCTCATTGCTGGGGTCCATTTTTATTTGGTTATACCCAGAGAAAGCATCCATGAAGCTGAGAAGCTCATGGCCGAAGGTGGAATCCACCAGCTGGTCGATCCGGGGTAGAGGAAAACTGTCCTTCGGGCACCTTGTTCAGGTTGGTAAAGTCGATGCAGATCCTCCAGCTCCCATTCGTCTTTCGCACCATAACCACGTTGGCCAACCAGCTAGGGTAATGTGCTTCTCTGATATGGCCGGCGCTGAGCAACTTGTTGACCTCTTCGTCAATGGCCTTCTGCCGCTCGGGAGCAAAGCTTCTCTTCCTTTGGCGGACCGGATGGTATTTTGGGTCAATATTGAGCTTATGGGTGATCACCTCCAGAGAGATATCGGGCATATCGGATGTTGACCAAGCAAATATATCCGAGTTGGCCCGTAAGAAAGTCAGAAGACGGTCGCGATCCTCTAAAGGGAGGAGCCCGCCGATGCGCACAGTCTTTATCGGGTCGTCTCTGAGGGAAAAAGTTAGGAGCCGCTCAGCCGGCTCTCCTCCTTTGCTGGGATCTCTGGGGTCAGGTGCTTCCGAGGATGATTCAGCCTCCTGAGGACTTGACGCTGCGTGATAACAAGGCAAGACCGGGCTAACCTCGCCCCGCATTTCGCCAATCCCACTGCTGGTGGGGAACTACATGAGCAAACGCCGGGTGGAGATAACTGCGTCCAACAGATTTAGGCCCGGTCGCCCGAGGATGGCATTGTATGCCAGAGGGACTTGTACGACCAAGAACTTCATGATAACTGTGCTCTGACGTGGTGGTGTTCTGGCCGTCGCAGGCAAGGATATTTTGCCCTCGACCCTTACTGAATCCCCAGTAAATTTGACTAGAGGAGCCGCCATGGGCTGAAGAGAATCAAGAGATAATCCCATCCTAACAAATGCATCGTAGGTAAGGATGTCAGCCGAACTGCCACTATCAACTAATATTCTTTTTACAGGGTGCTTGGCAATCGTCATGGAGACGACGACGCCTTATTATTTACATTTTCAACAACTGCCAACCCCCTCCGGGAACTACATTGTCTGGCGCCTCCTCCCCTCTTGGCCGCTTAGATGAAGAAGCCGCCCCCCAAGATACCATCCCGACCGTCCGCTCCATGGGGGTGTTGTCGACAGCGGCCTGAACAGGCGGGGACCCCATGAGGGCCGGCAGTGGTGGTGGCACCTTCTGGACATACTTTTCAAGGTAGCCCCGTTGGATGAGCTTCTCGATGGCATGCTTCAAGTTGTAGCAACTGTCGGTGTCGTGGCCGTAGTTCCGGTGGAAGCGACAGTAGCGGCTTTTGTCACGGGGGGGTGCCCTTCTTCATGGGAGGAGGTCGCTGAAGGTAAGGCTCGCTCTCAATCTCCATGAGAATATGAGAGCGAGGGGCAAGGAGGGGCGTGAGCTCACCCTCCCGAGGGGCGAGGCTTCGACGCTCGCGGTCTGGCCGGCGGGACTGCTCTGGTCACCGAGGGCGAGAAGATCCGCTTGGCTCTGGACGGGTAGGCTTACGGCTGGATCCCCTCGAGGACTCTCGACGAGTGAGGTCGGCCTCATCCGCGTGGATGTACTTCTGGGCTCGGAGGAGGAGGTCAGAGTGAGAGCCCGAGGGCTTCTTATCCAGAGAGAAGGTGAAGCGGGATGGGAGGAGTCCCCGCTTCAGAGCTAGCGTCATCACCGCATCATCCAGGTGATAGACTTCGAGGGCGGCGGTCTTGAATCGGGCCACGAAATCCCGCAGTGACTCCCCCTCCTCCTGACGTACAGAGAAGAGGCTGTCAGTGACCCTCAGAATCCATCGGCAGGCATCGAAATGCACCAAAAAGGCCCTTTCTAGCTCTCAAAGGAGTCAATGCTGTGAGCGGGCAAGCGCATGTGCCACGTGCGGGCGGCTTTCCGTACGTAGAGTGGCGGAAAAGCCTTGCATAGAAGGGAGTCCGTAGCACCTTGGACCTGCATCATGGCCTAGTAGCTCTCGAGATGGTCGAGAGGATCCATCGTACCATCGTATGGATCTATCTGAGGGAAACAAATCTGGAGGGTACGAGCTCCTCCAGAATCCGACGGGTACAAGGAGGACGAGTGTCATACTCCTCCTTCGATTGGTTATTGATTTTCATGGTGAGCTCGTCTAGTCGCTGGCGATATTCATCCAGGCGCTCCTCCGCCTAGCGATTGATTGTCGGGGCCCTCCTGGGTGGCTCGGAGGACGAGGAAGAAGAAGAAGATGGGGAAGGATGCGGAAGGTGGGACTTCCGCTTCGGTTCCTCCTAGCACCATTACTCCAAGAAGCTTGCTCGGGCTATAGTTGGGGGATCGTGGCCGCTTGAGGGGCTCATGATGGAGCTTCCTAGGGGAAGCCTGGCGATGACTGGCCTCTCGCTGGGGAGAGCATCCCCTTGCAGACTGTTGACTAGCAGGGGGAGCGGTCTGATGCTGGGTGGCCACGGACTGCTGCTCCTAAAGTCCGTGGACCATGGCGGCGAGAGCTTGGACTTGTTGGGTAAGAGTCGCTAGCTGATCAGCTGAGGCAGTTGCATCTGGTGGTGGGCAGGCGACGGGAGGATCGGCAGCAGGGAGGTTGACTTCTTGCTGCCTAATCGATGGGGGATGCCCCTAGGGTAACTGGCAGAAGCATCTTGAGCCCGCGTCATCACCATTGCTGAGAGAGGGAAAAGGAAGGAATGTTGTAGGGTTTGTATCTTTCTTTCCTAGCCCCCTACCTGGCGCGCCAATCTGATGATGCCCGATCATCGGTATTGAGCGCTGGAAAGATTGATCTAGTTGCCGATGAGATTCTTGCCTAGCTAGATAATCTGCAAGAAGTCCCGAGACCGGAGGGGTCTTCGGTGGAGACCCTCCGATGCCCAACTCAGCGATCGAGGTCACAGCTGAGGAAGAGCTTGAGAGAGCTCTTTAGGGCAGAGAAAGCTATGAGAGATAGAGTTTCTCTGGGATAGTAGAGTGAGAGGATGCTTATGTTCGCATACCTGAATCTCCAATGGACTCACCCTTTTATAGGCGGTTGAGACTTGCATGGAGATTGGCCACGCGGAATTCCATGAGGGGGAGATGTCCGCGGGACACTGGGGGCTACGTGAATTTGGGCTGATCGGTAGGTGCTGTCCCATCGGAGAGGGGGAGGGGAACTGGCAGTTGGTGGGCCAGGTCCCATCGGTCGATGGAATCAGTTGGTTGGTAGGCCTAGTCCCATCGACGATGTGGTCAGGCGGTAGGTGGGCCTGGTTGTGTCAGGCTGCGCTGGTCAGAAGGTTGATGGTTCTGGCAGACGTGGGGCCTACCTGAAGAAGTCGGGCTGCCTCGGCTTGCCTGGAGATGCCGGGGCCAGCGAGGCCAACCTGAAGAGGTCGAGGCCACCTCGGCTTGCCTGGAGATGCTAGGACTGATGGGGCCGACTTGAAGAGGTCGGGGCCACCTCGGCTGGCTCAGAGATGCTGGGGCCGACGGGGCGACCTGAAGAGGTCGAGCCGCCTTGGCTGGCTCGGAGATGCCGGGGCCGATGGGGCTGACCTGAAGAGGTTGGGGCCACCTCGGCTAACCTGGAGATGCCGGGGCCGACTTAAAGAGGTCGGGCCGTCTCGGCTAACTTGGAGATGCCGGGGCCGACCTGAAGAGGTCGGGGCTGCCTCGGCTAACTTGAAAATGGGGCCGACGGGGCCAACCTAACGAGGTCGGCCGCCTCGGCTGGCTTGGAGATGGTGGAGCCGACGTGATGTGTTCATGCCACGTGGTTGATTTTACTTGATTACCCCCATAGCTTTATTAGCTATATCATTAGCCACATCATCCCCCATTCTTATTTTTGACATGAATATGTAGATACAAATATATATGTTTGTGTGTATATATATAGAAAGAAGAGTAGTTTTGTTTATATTTGAATAAAATCAAGTTGTAATTCGATCATTTTTTTATTCTTTAATTTATATAATTTATAAATTTTAAAATAAAAAAAATGTTTTTAACATTTATATGTGTGTGTGTGTGTTTTGACGATAATGTAGGTAACTCCATTGAACCTGTTGCTGCCAAATCACTGTGAGCGCCGGTGGGCGGAGATATCCACAGGTCGTAGGAAGTGTGGAGGGAGCGCCGTCTTCCTTCGGGATCCTGCAAAAAGCCCCAGATCGGTGATTCCGGTGGGGACCCTCGAAGCTCAAGTCAGTGGTTGGTAGAACAGGAAATTTCGTAATGGAGTAGTGCTTGAGAGAGTGTAGAGATTTTCGTCCCTTTGCCTTGTAAGCTAGGAACCTTTTTTATACCTGTCGTTAGAGCGCTGGGTCTCCCTTCTGTTAGGATAAGCTTTGTGAATGGTAGGCGGGTACGCCGTTGCTAAATGGGTGTCGGGAATATCGGCGACTATACAGTGTGTTGGCAACTGCCCATGATTTTGGCCGTAACAGGCAGGCTGGCCGTGCTGTGGTTTGTGTTTCAAGAAGCCGGATTGAATCTGGGGCCGAGGCGAGATCGGAGCCGAGGCCAAGGTGAGACTGGAGCCGTGGCCGAGCCAAATCCGAGGCCGAGGCTAGACTAGAGCCGAGGCTGAGCCGAATCCAAGGCCGAGGTGGGACTGGAGCCGAGGCCAAGCCGAATCCGAGGCTGAGGCGAGATTGGAGCCATGGCCTAGCCGAATCCGAGGCCGAAGCGGGACTGAAGCCAAGGCCGAGCCGAATCCGAGCCGAAGCGGGACTGAAGCCCAGGTCGAGCCGAATCCGGGGCCGAGCTCTGAGTAGCAGGGATTGTTTAAAAATTAGCGGGATATTATCGTACCACATGATGGTGATTAGCCATATCAGATACCCCCCGCCCCCGAGATGGGTGAGCGTGCACCTACCATCAAAAGGGGACGTTTTATCATCCGGTGGCTAATCTTCAGGCGACGCGTGTCAAGGGCCGTCCTCCCCTTAATGGTGCATCAGACGCTGCGACACCATCATCTCATCCGCCTCGACTGTTGGGTCGAGGAGGATTTCCCTCGGGGGCCAGGCAGGCATCATTGCGGTGAGGTTACCGCCATCCAATCGTTGGTAGGGGCCTCTGGGCCGCGCGCTCCAGTAGTCATCCCTAATGGGAAGCAGGCACGTAGCCGAAGCAAGCTTGGCGGGATGATTTCGAAAAGACAAGTCTATAAAGGGGGGAGTTCTTGGCTTAAGCTATCCTTACTGCTTTCGTTTCGTCCCCATTCTGGTTTTACTCGAGCCTGTTCGTCTTCCATCCTCCCGAGCCTTTCGCCTTTGATTCTTCGTCCTCAAATCCTTCAGGTTAGTTCTGTTCTCATGGCTTCTTCGTCCCTTTCATGCTAATTTCCGGTTCCGGGGCTATTCCCCAATCTTCCTCGATAGCCCTCTTCCTCTCCGGCGCCCAGCTGGTCATCCTCTACGGAGGATGTCCCAGTGGGGCAGCGGCGAGTGGTCGGGCGATTTTCTGTTGAGAATCGCCCGGCCACCGGATGGGCCCCCGTCCGGTGCCGTCCGGCTGTTGCCGGCCCCTCTCGTGCAGGGGAGTCTCCCGAGGGGACCGCCTCTGTGATGACGGCCCAGGAGATAATCAATCTTAGGGCTTGTTATCAAATTCCCACCGACCTCCGCCTATACCGGCCTCTTCCTGAGGATAGGGTAACCTCTTCTTACCCTGGTAGGGTTGCCCTCTACGAGTATTATTTTAAGGCTGGGCTCCGTATTCCCATTCATCCTTTCATACTTAATGTTTTAGATAGATATTCCTTGGCCTTGGCTCAATTGGTCCCAAATTCCATTCGGACCCTCGTAGGTTTCCTAGTGCTATGCCACATTCATGGGATAGAGGCTAGGATTTCTCTTTTCCATTGCTTCTATACCCTTAGGAAACAATCAGGATGGTGGTCCTTCGCTCCTAGGCCCACTAGAACTCTCAAGTTGCATCTTCCTACCTCCGTTAAGGGATGGAAAAGTAAGTTCTTTTTTTCCCAAATTGGGGGAGTGAAGACCGAGTGGGGAATCCCTGATACCGATGCCAACAAAGACCCCATAATTCTTTCAAGAGATCAAGAGGCGTTCGGGCAGTTGATTACTGCCGACGTCCCTCGATGCAACCGGCTAGCGCCAAGCAGAATCTTTGGCTAGCGGGCCTTATCCCGAACGATGGTGAGCAGTAATAATATGTTTTTATCTTTTACGTTCCCCCCCCCCTTTTTTTTTACACTCTTCCCTTCATGTTCCTTGATATAGGAATGGCACCATCGCTTCACAAGATAAGGCAGGCTACCACAAGGAAAAGAAAGGTCAAGGGGATGGGGCCCTCACCGAGAAGAGGGCCATCATCAATATTGCCAAGAAGATCGAGGCCGAAGAGGCCTCTGTAAGGGGCGAGACGAAGGGAAGGGTCAAGGTCGGAGAGGCCTCGAGAGGGAGCGGGCCGGAAAGGGCCAAAGCCGAAGAAGCCCTAGGAAGCGAGGCAGTAAGGGCCAAGGCCAGAGAGGCACCAGGACGGAATGAGGTGGGGAAAAGGGATGTACCTCGTTGCCTTCACCAGCACCACCTCCGTCTCCTATCGATCTGATCAACACTTCTGGAGCGGGGCACTAAAGCACCGTCACCATAGCCCATAGCTCCCGAAGCGAAGCGGCAAACTCAGCTACAAAGCCGACTCCAGAAGCCGCCCTATCTCCCAAAGGGGCAGCGGCCAAGGCATCCCTACCAGCAAAGGCGCCAGAGGGAGCAGAGTTGGAGGCTGAGCCCTCGCCTGTAGCCACCGGGTTAGTGGAGGGAGATGGCATCGATCCCTCTTTTCAGTCAATTTTGACGCGCTATAGCCGCTGGGCTGAGCGGACATTGGCCCAGGCTTCCGTGCCCAAGCTACAGAGGTTCCTTTTGTTGGGATATGTGCCCATAAATAAATGACATTTATTATTTTGCTGAATATTTGAGAAATTTTTTAATATTATACTTGTATGCATGTTATGATGCTTTATAAATATAAAAATCCCTGGATTATTTAAATGTAACTTTAAATATTGCATATAAGTGTTATATACAAAGGATAATATTTAAAGAAAAATAATCTAAATTTGTCCATAATTAAAAATTAAAGTTGCAATCGAGATCTTTAATTTAAAATTACTAGTGTGTTTCATTACATTCTAAATGAAACGATCTTATCTGGATTGTTGATAATGAGATTATCGGAATGAAAGCACTTTATATAATTTGATTATATAGGACTGGAACACGATTAATTATGAATCTCTAATAAATTCCGTTGTTAAAATAGAGCATTTAAAATTAATCAATGATGGTCATATGTGAATCGATCTTAATTTTGAGTAATTAATAGACTCCTACTTATTGTATTATATTTTTTTGACTTACCGGGTAATGACACAGAAATATAGTGTCAAATTCTTGGTATATTAAAAATATAATAACAAAGGTAGCCAAAATATTAATATACAAGATAAAATTCATTCCTTCGTAAAGAAGTCAGATGGACGTTCCCATAAGTGTTGATTCGGGACTTGAATAATAAGAGCGCTCAATTTGTGATTGGATCATATATATTATTCATTATAGAATCAATGGTACTTATGGATAAAGATGTGATTAAAGAGGTTAACGAAAAATGCCTAGCTTTAATCATGAACCGTTTATGGAGGATTGATTTATATGCAGTGACTATATCAATGGACGATTCAAATTTTTGAATATTATTAATTTTATAATTTTAAGAGTGCAGTTCCAAATTTTTAGTGGAGTAATTTGGAATTAATAATTTTATATTTTAATTAAGGTGTTAATTGAATGTCAAGATTATTGGAGCTTAAAATTATAATGTCCATAGTTTCTTTGGATGGCTCCATAAATTATGTGAACTTTATGATATGTTGGGTTGAGTTATTAATTTGGAATTGAGAATTCTAAATTATTTTTTATATAGAAATTAATTAGATTAATTTCTATTATGGTGTGCTAGGGAACACATCGTATGCATATTCCACTAGAAGAGTCTACGTGGAAATTATTAAGTTGGAGAAATATATATGGGATCTGAGGGAGTCTTTCTCTTTCTCTCGTAACGTCCCATGATAATATCTCAAAGTCGAACCAATAATTGGTTGTTGGATCGAGTTAGTAATTCCAAGAGTTGAAGTTATCTTTAAGTTTTAATTAATTGATTAATTAGTTAAAGAGGTTGGTAATTGTTACTCTATGTGAATATAAGATTCATGAGAGATAGAGAAGAGGATCAGAGAACAATGATCAACCAGAGAGTTCCTCCTTCAACTTCACTTTATCTCATGAGTTGAGAATACAAAGTGAATTAAACTCAGTTGTGTAATCTCAACCCAAATCAAAAGGAACGCCCACTCGTTTGTGTTCATCATAATCTGGAGAACGTTTGGAAAGATCTGTGGTGATCAAAGGATTTGGTGATTCCAAGGTAGTATTCGTGAAGAACAAAAGGTCGATTTCTTAATCTCCTTGTTATCCTTTTTATTAAATTAATATGGTATAGATCGTGCTAACTAAAATTTTAAGATATGTGATTTGATCCGTATCTTTTTCGTTAAGATAAGTGATTTGATCCTTATCAGGCTTTCGCAAACATCTCAGAATCGTTCTGAGATAACCATCAATTGGTATCACAGCAGGTTATACCCCTATTAATTTAATAATTGATTATATGATAATTGGGTAGGCATGCATAATAGTATATGCTTTTAATATTTTCATGATAATGAATGCATGTGCGAATGGATTATAAATTAATTTTTTTATTCCATGGAATAAGTTGTGCAATTTTCTTTTGATTAGATCAATTGAATATATGATTCATTTTGTATTGATGAAGAATGGTTCTTCATATTTTTTGAGAAAAGTTCTCAATTAAAATTTTATTAAAGAGTCTTGTTTTGTTTATTGAGAATTTTTTTAAAGGTTGTCCGATGGAATTTTCCAAAAGATTTTGAGTGGGAATCCCTCCCCTCGGCTCTGAGCCTAATCGTTTCAAGGAATTCGAAGAGCTTCACTGTTTTTCAGTGATTCGAAAAGCCTCACTGGTTCACAGGAATTCGATGAGTCTCACTGTCTCCAAAGAGACGTGAAGAGTCATGTATTTCTTATTAAATGTCTTTGTTATGTTGATAATAATCACATTTACTCTTAGAAGTTTTTCGTTTCGATTTTTATGAAATGTTTTGTTATGACGATAATAATTACATTTCATGCCTAGCATATGCCATATTCGATAGAAATATGTCTGCTAATTATTATATGTCATGCATCTGGGCATTATTATTTTATTATTTTTTACTAAAAGTTTTTAGTAAATTATATTTAATGCACTTTGCAATAAATTTAATGAGATTAAAATTGTAAATTAATTGAGCAATTGGATTTGCAAAATTAATGTACCAAATGTGATGTTTTAAATTTAAATGTTATATTTAAGTTATCACATTTAGCTTATTTTATAATTTTAAAGTGTTTAACATTATAAAATCTTAGTAATTTAAATTATTTAAATTAACTAAGAGTTTATGAAACAAAAGTTGTTTTATAAATAAAGTATACTTTTGCAAAATAATGAGTGGGAGGGATAATATGACAATATAAACCCTTGGTCTCCATCGTTAGTACAACACGTGAGTTATTAGTAGTGCCTCGTGACGCTTTGACTTCGTCCTCCTATGGAGGATGTCTACTAATGGCAATACCAAGGTTGTCTTCCATGCGATAGGATTGTTAAGATGTATTTTAGAATTGACCTACCCTACGGCGGTAATTTCTAAGTTAAGTCTCAAAAGGTCTGATACGATGGGTCACACTCATGAAGAAGTAATTAAGTTAGTTAATTACTTTCTTGACCAAAATTAAGGAAATTAATTAGTATTAGAAATATAAGATATTTCGGGAGATACTTATTAATTGAAAGTTCTCATTTTAATTAGCAACTATTTGACCTACCCTACGGCGGCACTTAGTTGTAGAGATTAAAATTCCTTAGGCCTTTAAAGAAAACATGTTTTTGTGTATTTTAACATGTGCTTTTATGCATCTTATTTACTTTGCCTTAAATTGTGTAATGATATTTATGTAATTATTTATTAAAATTTTTCTTATCTTTCAGCAAATATGTCAAACCCAATTTTCTCACTTCTCGCCTCTCAAGTATTACTGGTGAAAATTTTGTTAAGTGGAAAAGTAACATGAATATCATTCTCATTAATGAAAACTACCACTATGTCCTTAAGGAGGATTGTCCTCCAGTGCCTCCAACCAATGCCTCCAAGGTTACTGCTGAAGAGTACAACTGTTGGGTTGTTACAAACAACAAAGCCCGCTACTACTTGTTAGCAGCAATGAATGAGGTGCTTAGAACTAAACACGAGGCCTTTGAAACTGCAAGAGAGATTATGGAATCTCAGCAGATGTTTGGATGCCCATCTGATCAGGCTTGCTACGAAGCTGTAAAAGCCATTATGAATGACAAAATGGAGAATGGTTCTTCTGTTCGTGAGCACATTCTCAAAATGGTTAATCATTTCAATGAGGCTGAGATCAATGGAGCTAAAATTGATGAAAAGACTCAGGTTGGCATGATTCTGGAGACACTATCTCCCGCTTTTCTCCAATTTAGGACTAATTATATTATGAATCATAAAAAGTGTAATCTGACTGAACTCCTGAATGAGCTGCAAATATATGAGACTCTTATAGATGATAAGGGTGGTAAGGCAATTGTTGTTGAAGCTAACGTAGCTGAGGCAAAGCCTTCTTCTTCAAAGAAAAAGAAGAAGAATTATGTGGGAAAGAAAAAGGATAACAAGAAAAAGATCCAGAAGAAGAAAGGAAAGGCTGTTGCTCAGCCTAAACCTAAAGGAAAGTGTTTCCACTGTCATCAAGATGGCCATTGGAAAAGGAACTTAAAAAGTACCTTGATGAGCTGAAACAGGAAAAGAAACAAGGTAAATTAGATTTACTAGTCATGGAAACATGCTTAGTTGAGAATGATTTCTCAAGCTGGATCATTGATTCAGGAGCATCTAACCATGTCTGTGTTTCTTTGCAGATGCTTGAGTTTGCCCGGGATCTTCAAATGGAAGATTTTACAATGAGAGTAGGCAGTGGAGAAAAGGTGTCAGCGATAGCAGTAGGGATAGTTCGACTATCGTTTGCTGATAATAAATATTTGCTTTTGGACAATGTTTATTATATTCTGGGTTTCAAACGGAATTTGATTTCGGTGTCAAAGTTGCATGAACAATTTATTTCTGTTTCTTTTAGTGTTGACTCTGTTTCAATTTATAAGAATGGAATAAATATTTATTCTGGCTATGTTGAAAATGGTTTATATTTTGTTAAACCAAATTCCAACAATTGCTTCAAACCGAAATGTTTAAAGTTGCGAATAATGATAATGACACGTATTTATGGCATTTGAGGCTTGGTCATATTAATATAGACAGAATAGAAAGACTAGTGAAGGATGATCCTTTAAGAGAGCTAAGGGTGGCACTCTACCAGTTTGTGAATCCTATCTAGAAGGCAAAATGACCAAAAGACCTTTTTCAACAAAAGGTGAAAGAGCAAAAACACCTTTAGAGATCATACATACTGATGTATGTGGACCTTTGAATGTCAAAGCTAGAGGGGGTTATGAATATTTCATCACATTCATTGATGATTATTCTAGATATGGATATGCATATCTGATGCAAAGAAAATCCGAGGCCTTTGAAAAGTTCAAAGAATTCCATGCTGAAGTAGAAAAACAACTCAGTAAATCAATCAAAACTCTTCGATCTGCTCGAGGAGGAGAGTACTTGGATTATGATTTTCAAGACCACTTGATTGAGATTGAATATTGTCATAGCTCATGGCACCTGCGACACCACAGCAAAATGGTGTAGCTAAAAGAAGGAATCGCACTTTGCTTGATATGATAAGATCAATATTAAGCTATTCTTCTTTGCCTAACTCATTTTGGGGATATGCATTATAAACAGCTGTATACATTCTAAACTTAGTTCCATCTAAGTCAATCCCTAAGACTCCATTAGAGTTATGGAATGGTCGCAAGCCTAGTTTGCGACACATCACATTTGGGGATGTCCAGCCCATGTGATGAAGGGAAAGACTAGGAAGTTGGAACCTCGTTCAGAAGTATGCATGTTTGTTGGGTACCCTAATGGAACGAGAGGAGGACTGTTTTATAATGCTCAAGATGACACAAATGCAATGTTTTTCGAGTACAATTATATGATAGAATTCAAACCCAGAAGTAAAGTAGTTCTGGAAGAGTTGCTAGCTGATGAGATCAGCTCCACACCAACAAAAGTTGTTGAACGACAAAAAGTTAAGACCACTACTCAAGATCAAATACCACCGCCACCATGACGTAGTGGGAGGAAAATTACATTACCATCCGCTATGGTCAAGATGGAGAAGCACAAGTTGTAGTCACCGATGGCCGTGATGATGATCTATTGACATACAAGATGGTAATGAGGATGTTGATCAAGGGAAATGGCAGGAAGCATGAAACTCGAAATGGAATCAATGTATTCTAATTCAGTCTGGAAGCTTGTAGATCTACCAGAAGGCGTACAGCCTATTGGATGCAAATAGATCTATAAGAGAAAAAGAGGAGCCGATGGAAAAGTAGCGACTTTCAAGGCTAGGTTAGTGGCAAAGGGTTTTACCCAAAAGGAATGAGTAGACTATGAGGATACTTTTTCGCCAGTAGCCATGCTAAAATCCATTCGGATTCTTTTGTCCATTGCTGCTCATTATGATTATGAGATATGACAAATGGATATCAAGACAGCATTTTTAAACGGTCATCTGAAGAGACTATTCATATGGTCCAACCAGAGGGTTTTGTGGTTAAAGGCCAAGAGCAGAAAGTCTGCAAATTGCAAAGGTCCATTTATGGGCTTAAGCAAGCTTCTAGATATTGGAACATCAGATTTAATGAAGCCATAAAATGTTATGGTTTTGAACAACATTTAGGTGAACCTTGTGTCTATAAGCAAAAGGAAGGAAATAAAGTGGTCTTCTTAGTTCTTTATGTGGATGATATTTTACTCATTGGGAATGATGTAGGATCTCTGTCCAAAATAAAGAACTGGCTAGCCAGCCAATTCCAAATGAAGGATTTGGGAGAAGCAAGCTACATTCTTGGCATCCAAATTATACGGGATCGCAAGAATAGGCTTTTGGCGTTGTCTCAGGCATCGTATATTGACAAGGTTCTTGTCAGATTTGCAATGCAAAACTCTAAGAAAGGTAATTTACCTACTTGACATGAGTTCATCTTTCTAAAGAGCAGTGTCCTAAAACACCGCAAGAGAAGGAAGATATGAGACGGATTCCCTATGCTTCCGCAGTTGGTAGTTTGATGTATGCAATGTTGTGTACAAGGCCGACATCTGCTTTGCAGTGGGAGTGGTTAGCCGATACCAGTCAAACCCAGATTGGATCACTGGGTTGCAGTCAAGCATATTCTGAAATATCTGAGGCGTACGAGAAACTATATGCTGGTATATTTCAGTAGGGATTTGATTCCTGTTGGATATACAAATTCTGATTTTCAATCAGATAGAGACTCTAGGAAGTCTACTTCTGGAGCGGTGTTCACTTTGGGAGGAGGAGCCATTATATGGAGAAGCGTCAAGCAAACTGCATTGCTGACTCAACTATGGAGGCTGAATATGTAGCAGCTTGTGAAGCAGCTAAGGAGGCAGTCTGGCTTTGGGAATTCTTGAAAGATCTAGAAGTTGTTCCAGATATGCATGAACCTGTTAGACTCTACTGTGACAACGGTGGAGCAGTAGCCAATGCCAAGGAACCCATAAACCACCGTAAAGGAAAGCATATAGAGAGAAAATTTTATCTTGTGAGAGAGATTGTCAGTAGAGGAGATGTTTCAGTTGAGAAGATTGCATCTGCGAATAATATAGCTGATCCGTTTACTAAGACATTACCAGCTGAGGTTTTGAGCTACATCTTGATGGGATGGGTCTTAAAGGCATGTCTCATTTGCTTTAGGGCAAGTGGGAGATTGTTGGGATATGTACCCATAAACAAATGACATTTATTATTTTGCTGAATATTTGATAAATTTTTCAATATTATACTTGCATGCTTGTTATGATGCTTTATAAATATCAAAAATCCCTGGATTATTTAAATGTGACTTTAAATATTGTATATAAGTGTTATATACATAGGATAATATTTAAAGAAAAATAATCTAAATTTATCCGTAATTAAAAATTAAAGTTGCAATCGGGATCTTTAATTTAAAATTACTAGTGCGGTTCATTACATTCTGAATGAAACGATCTTATCCGGATCGTTAATAATGAGATTATCGGAATGAAAGCACTTTATATAATTTGATTATATAGGACTGGAACATGATTAATTACGAATCTCTAATAAATTCCGTTGTTAAAATAGAGCATTCAAAATTAATCAATGATGGTCATATGTGAATCGATCTTAATTCTGAGTAATTAATAGACTCCTACTTATTGTATTATATTTTTTAACTTACCAGGTAATGACACAGAAACATAGTGTCAAATTCTTGGTATATTAGAAATATAATAACATAGGTAGCCGGGAATATTAATATACAAGATGAAATCCATTCCTTCCTAAAGAAGTCAGATGGACGGTTCCCATAAGTGTTGATTCGGGACTTGAATAATAAGAGCGCTCAATTTGTGATTGGATCATAAATATATTATTCATTATAGAATCAATGGTACTTATGGATAAAGATGTGATTAAAGAGGTTAACGAAAAATGCCTAGCTTTAATCATGAACCGTTTATGGAGGATTGATTTATATGCAGTGACTATATCAATGGACGATTCAAATCCTTTTGAATATAATTATTTTATAATTTTAAGAGTGCAGTTTCAAATTTTTAGTGGAGTAATTTGGAATTAATAATTTTGATATTTTAATTAAGGTGTTAATTGAATGTCAAGATTATTGGAGCTTAAAATTATAATGTCCATAGTTCCTTTTGACGGTTCCATAAATTATGTGAACTTTATGATATGTTGGATTGAGTTATTAATTTGGAATTAAGAATTCTAAATATAGATTATATAGAAATTAATTGGATTAATTTCTATTATACAGTGTGCTAGGGAACACATCGTATGCATATTCCATGAGAAGAGTCTACATGGAAATTATTAAGTTGGAGAAATATATATGGGATCTGAAAGAGTCTTTCCCCTCTCGTAACGTCCCATGATAAATATCTCAAAGTCAAACCAATAATTGATTCATACGTTAAAGTAATTCCAAGAGTTGGAAGTTATCTTTAAGTTTTAATTAATTGATTAATTAATTAAAGAGGTTGGTAATTGTTACTCTCCGTGAATATAAGATTCATGAGAGACATAGAAGAGGATCAGAGAACAATGATCAACCAGAGAGTTCCTCCTTCAACTTTACTTTATCTCATGAGTTGAGAATACAAAGTGAATTAAACTCAGTTGTGTAATCTCAACCCAAATCAAAAGGAACACCCACTCGTTCGTGTTCATCATAATCTGGAGAACGTTTGGAAAGATCCGTGGTGATCAAAGGATTTGGTGATTCCAAGGTAGTATTCGTGAAGAACAAAAGGTTGATTTCTTAATCTCCTTATTATCCTTTTTATTAAATTAATACGGGTATAGATCGTGCTAACTAAAATTTTAAGATATGTGATTTGATCTATACCTTGTTTCCGTTAAGATAAGTGATTTGATCCTTATCACGCTTCCGCAAACATCTCAGAATTGTTCTGAGATAACCATCACCTTTGACATCAAGGGAGATCTACATTCTTCCGAGAGGCATCCATGGCACATCTCTGGGTAAGTATTGTTCCATTGTCAAAACTTTTGGGACCGTTTCTTCATCTAAACCAAATAATTTGATCAGGTGTTGAACTCTATGACCGCCATGAGGGGTCTTTGGTCCTAGGCTGAGGTCGCTCTCGACCAATCTCTGGAGGAAATTCGAGAAGTCGGGCTAGAGCAGAGATGGCCGAAGCAGCCCTGGAGGAGGCATGAGCGGAGACTGCCCGAGTGCAAAAGGCTGAAGCCGAAGCCGAGGCCGCCCGATTCCGTAACCTGGCCCGGGCTGAGAAGGTGGAGGAGGCACTGGAAGTGGCTCAGCGCCAGACGGCCAATGAGCTTGATAATGCTCAGGTGGCAGAGGAAAAGCAGAGGGTGGTAGAAGAGAAGTAGAAAGCCGCTGAAGCGGAGATTTACCTACTGAAGCACCGGCTGCACTCTGCCACCATTGAGATCAGAGTGGCCGGGGAGCGGGCCGAGAATGCCGAGAAAATCGCTCGCCAAAGAGACGCTGAGGCAGCACATCTGAGGGCGGCAGTGACCAAGGCCGAGAAGAAGGCTGTCGAGGCCGAGAAGAAGGCCACCGAGGCCGAGGAGAAGGCTGCCGAGGCTGAGAAGAAAGTCGTCAAGGCCGTAGAGGATTTTAAGAAGTCCAAAGCCTTCAGTAAAGAGCTGGCCAAGATAACTGCATTTGCATACGATGGTGGCTTCCAAGATTGCAAGGAGAAAATACACAGACTCTACGGCCTCGAGGGAATTGAAGAGCTGGAGCCGGACGAAGTTCCCGAAGATGACGGCTTAGCTCCGGCTGAACCCTAGTTTCTTTTGCTTTCAATGCATTGTATCAAGTCTGACTTAAATCAGCAATTTTGTAAACTTTTGCTATTAATGGAATTTTGACCCCTAATGCTCATGACTTGCACCATAGTCAAGTTTTCCAGCGGATAAGCCGAAACGAACCAAATACCAATTACTTGAGAACTCGACCATACATCGCAGGACGATGCCAGAGTCGATGCCAAGGGAGAACTCCACCACTTCGGTCTACGGACATGGCTAGAAAGCTGGCTAGAGGGCTGATGTGGGATTGGGTTTGCGTATCGACGCGGAGTCGAACCTGTGTTGACGCAGAGTCAAGCGAGTGCCGATGTAGAGTCGAACTTGTGCCAATGCGGAGTCGGACTTCAGACGCCAACGCGGAGGCGGGTTGCATGCCGAGGCGAGCTTGAGCTCCTAATGCTGACGCGGAGTCGGGCTTCGAGTGCTGACGCGGAGTCGTGCTTTCAAGTGCCGACACGGAGTTGGGCTTCCAGCGCCGACGCGGAGTCGGGCTTCCAGCACCGACGCGGAGTCGGGCTTCCAGCATCGATGCGGAGTCGGGCTTTAAGTGCCGATGCAAAGTCGGGCTTTCAGTGCCGACGCGGAGTCGGGCTTCAAGTGTCGATGCGGAGTCGGGCTTCAAGAGCCTAGGTGTCAAGGGGAGGCTCGGGCTTGGAGTGCCAATGTGGAGCCGGACTTAGGTGCTGAGGGGAGGCTCGGGCTTGGAGTATCGACGCGGAGCCGTGCTTAGGTGCCGAGGGGAGGCTCGGGCTTGGAATGCTGATGTGGAGCCAAGCTTAGGTGCCGAGGGGGATTGCTTAGACACTTTCATTAGTAAGAAAATGAATAATATTCTGGTAGGCATTCCTGAATTAAAGACATGAACAACTATTGATAGTACCGACGTAGGTTGTCCGCGTTCCAAGTGCGAGGTAGAGGTTTCCCGTCCAGTTCCTCAATCTTGTACGCTTCGTGGTGGAGTGCCTCCGTGACTCGGTAAGGCCCCTCCCATTTCGGGCTAGCTTGCCTCTTTCCGTCGGCTTTGAAACTTCGGCTCGTCGAAGGACCAGGTCTCCTGGTAGAAAAGCCTTGGGGCGGATGCGATTATTGTAATACTTGGCCATTCGCTGTCGATAAGCTGTCATCCGGAGTCGCTGGTCCCGTAATTCTTCCACTAGGTCAAGGTTGGCCCGCAACTGATTTGAGTTGTCCCCCTCGCTGTACCACTTCGTCCGGGGGCTCAGGGCACCTATCTCCATAGGAATGACAGCTTCGAACCCGAAGATTAGGCTGAAAGGAGTCTCTTCGGTGGGGGTTTGCGGTGTCGTGTGGTAGGCCCATAGTACCTTGGGGAGCTCCTCCACCCACTGTCATTTGTAGTCATCTAGCCGTGCTTTAAGCCCTTGAAGAATAATGCGGTTGGTTACTTCAGCCGCACTGTTAGTCTGAGGGTGTCCTACGGAGGTGAACCGCTGATGGATGCCTAGCTCGGTGCAGAACTCCCGGAAGGCCGTATTGTCAAACTGTCGGCCGTTGTCAGTGATGAAAGTGTGCGGCAGCCCGAACCGACTCACTATAGATTTTCAGAAGAAGGATCTCACCTTGCCCTCGATGATCTTGGAGAGTGCTTCGGCTTCGATCCACTTAGTAAAATGGTTGACAGCTACCAGCAGGAATTTGCGCTGACCGGAGGCTGGAGGGAATGGTCCCAGGATGTCCATACCCCACTGGGCGAAGGGCCAAGGTGCAGCCAGGGGGTTAGCTAGGACGTTGGTTGCTGCTGGATGTTGGCATGGCGTTGACAACTGTCGCACTTCTGGACAAGCTCCGACGCGTCCTCCCTCATTGTCAACCAATAGTATCTCTGCCGCAGAGCTTTGTATGCCGGGGCTCTGCCCCCAGGTGACTTCCGCATATGCCCTCATGGATTTTCTGTAGGATATAATCTGCTTCGGTGGGGCCGACACATATGAGGACTGGGTACGAGAACGACCTTCGGTAGAGCTTTCCTTCCATCATTAGAAACTTCGGGGCCCGTCGCTTGAGCAGTTTAGCCTCAGCTGGGTCTTTAGGGAGGGCGTCGTTGGTGAAATACCGGATATAAGCATCCATCCAAGAAGGCTCATGTTCGACCGGCAGGACTTCTTCTGTGGCTTCGATGCTTGGGGCTTCCAGATGCTCTATGTAAGCTCTTCCCAAAGCCCCGTCGGCTGAGCTGGCTAATCGGGACAGGGCATCAGCTCTGGCATTCTCCTCCCAAGGGATGTAGTTGATGCTGAAGTAGGCTAAGGGAGAGGCTTGCGACTGCACCACGCTTAAGTAACAGGACATAGTAGGATCTCGATCCTCGTAATCCCCTCTGATTTGGCCGGTGACTAGCGGGGAGTCAGTCAATATTCTAAGGCGTTTCACTTCGAGCTCCTGGGCCAATCTTATTCTGGACAGTAGGGCTTCATACTCCACCTGATTGTTTGTGGCTAGGAAGAAAAAATGGAGGGCATACTCGGTTACAACTCCGTTCGGGCTAGCTAGGATAAGACCCGCTCCGCTCCCTTGGGAATTTGATGCTCCGTCCACATGAAGGATCCAGTAATCTCTCCTTTCGGTTCCAGGACCCAAGGGGTTTGCCCTGGACTCTTCCAGCTGCTCCTCAGCCCAAGTGCACTCGACCAAGAAATCTGCCAAGACTTGAGACTTCATGGCCGACCTGGGACGGAACAATAAGTCGAATTCTCCCAGCTTGAGTGCCCAATTCGCCAGTCGGCCAGAGGTGTCGGGACGAGAAAGAACTGCTTTAAGCGGTTGGTCTATGACTACCACGATCGGATGAGCCTGAAAATAAGGTCAGAGGCGCTGGGCGGAAACAATCAACGCGAAGATAATCTTCTCGATTCTCGAATATCTGGTCTCCGCATCGTGAAGCACCTTGCTGGTGTAATACACTGGCTTTTGCATTCCATCGGTGTCCATGCAAACCAGCACAGAACTGACAGCTTCGGAGAAGCCGCGAGGTACAGAAGAAGTTCTTCTCCACCCCTCGACTTAGGCAGCAGTGGCGGGATGGATAGAAATTCATTCAGTCCCTCGAAGGCCTCTTGGCACTCCCTCGTCCATTCGAATCCGTTGACTCTGCGCAGTGCCTTGAAGAAAGGCAAGCATCTCTCTGCGGACTTGGATAGAAAACGACTCAAGGCCACCACCCTTCCTGTCAAGCGTTGCACCTTCTTCTTATTGGCGGGTGACCTCATGTCCAAGATGGCTCGGACTTTATCGGGGTTTGCCTCGATTCCTCGTTGGGTCACCATAAAACCCAAGAACTTGCCGGCTGTCATCCCAAAAGCACATTTGCGCGGGTTCAGCCTCATCTGGTATCGGCGGAGGTTGCCGAAGGTCTCCGTCAAGTCGGCGATATGGCTAGTGGCGCGGATGCTTTTTGTCAGCATGTCATCAACGTATACTTCCATGTTGCGTCTGATCTGATCCTCGAAGACTTTGTTCATTAGCCTTTGTAAGTGGCCCCTGCGTTCTTTAGTCCGAATGGCATCACTTTGTAGCAATATTGTCCCTTCTCAGTTATGAAAGAGGTAGCTTCCTCATCAGTCGGGTTCATCCTGATTTGGTTGTACTAAGAGAAGGCGTCCATGAAACTAAGGGTTTCGTGACCGGACGTAGCATCCACCACTTGGTCGATCCGAGGCAAAGGGAAGCTGTCCTTGGAGCATGCTTTGTTGAGGTCAGTGAAATCTACACACATCCTCCAGCTCCCGTTTTTCTTGCGGACCATCACGACGTTAGCCAACAGCCGGGGTAGTGAACTTCCCGAATGTGGCCTGCAGCTTTCAGCTTGCGGATTTCCTCGTCAATGGCCTTCTATCTATCAGGAGCGAAGCTTCTCTTCTTCTGTCGGACAGGCCGGCATTCTGGCTTAAGGTTGAGCCGATGAGTGATTATCTCCTTAGGGATGCCTGGCATATCTTATGACGACCATGCGAAGATGTCGGAGTTGGTATGCAGGAAAACAAGGAGCCGATTGCGTGCCTTTTCCGGAAGCAGTGCTCCGATCTGGATGGTCCTCGTCGGGTCCTCCCCCAAGGGGAAGGTTAGGAGGTGCTCGGCTGGCTCCCCTCTCCTCTTCAAGTCTCGGGGGTCAAGCAGTTCAGGCGCTGCTACCGACACCATCTCTTGCGGACTGGGGCTAAGTGGTAGCAAGCGGTGGTAGGCTATGTTCTTCCTTCATTTCCCTGATCCCTTCGTCGGTGGGGAACCTCACTAGCAATCTCTTGGTGGAGATAATAGCATCCAGTAAATTCAAGCCAGGCCTTCCCAAGATGGCGTTGTAAGCCAACGGGACTCGGACCACCAGGAAGTTTATGACTACTATGCTCTGACGCGATGGAGTCCCAGCGGTGACAGGGAGAGCGATCTCCCCTTCGACTCTCACAGAATCTCCGGTAAAACTCATCAGAGGCGTGGTGACGGGTTGAAGAGAAGAGTTTGATAGGTTCATCCGAACAAAGGCTTCGTAACTCAAAACATCAACAGAACTTCCACTATCTACTAAAATTCTCTTTACAGGGTGTTTGGCTATTGTCATAGACACGACGATGCTGTTTTCATGTTTGTTAACTACCCCGTCTAAGTCCTTCCTAAAGAAAGGAATTACAGAATCTAACCTCTCATGTCATCTTTTTGAGTTGCTGACTGCCCCCAGGAAATCATGGCTATCGTCTTCTCCATTGGGGTGTTGTCCACACCGATATGTGGTGTGGGAGGTGTCGTCGGGCCCCGGTGCGATGGGATTTCCTCTTCGGACGAACTTGCCTAAGTGACCTTGCTGGACTAGCTCTTCAATGGCCTTCTTCAGCAGGCGGCAGTCTTCAGTGTCATGATCATAATCCCGGTGGTATCGGCAGTAGAGTTCCTTGCTGCGAGGAACCCCTGGCTTCATGGGGGGTGGGCGTCGGAAATAGGGCTCATCTTCGATCTCTAACAGAATGTGAGATACCGGAGCGAGGAGAGGGGTGAATTGCTCCTTGGGAATGAGCATTTGAGGCCGGTTGTCCGAGCGACGAGGTGGCTCAGGCTTTCTGGATCGTCCTCCGGCGGGTTCCATGGATATTGGCTTCTTGCTGGAACCTTTGTCGGCCTCCCTCCTAGAAGAGTCCGCTTCATCAGCGTGAATATACTTCTATGCTCGGCTTAGCAATTCGGCGTAGAAACTGAGAGGCTTCTTATCCAGGGAATAGGCAAATCTGGAAGGACGAAGTCCTCGCTTCAGGGCTAGGGTGGCTATAGAGTCCTCCAAGTTATAAACCTCGAGCGCGGCCTCCTTGAACCGAGCAACGAAGTCCTTCAGAGTTTCGCCGCTCCTTTGCTGGACAGCGAACAAGCTATCAGCCACTCAAGGGATCATCCGGCATGCATCAAAGTGGGCCAGGAAAGATCGCTCAAGTTGTCTGAAAGAGTTGATGCTGCGCGGTGGTAAACAAGAATACCACGCATGCGTCGCCTTCCGAAGTGTGGCCGGAAAGGCAACACACAGTCCATCGCTCCTTGGACTTGCATTAGGACCTTATAGCTCTCCAAATGGTCCAGAGGATCCATCATGCCGTCGTACGGGTCCAACTGGGGAAGACAGAATCGAGGTGGGATCGGCTCCTCCATGGTACGGCAAGAGAGCGGGGGACGGTGGTCGTGGTCCATCCTGTGAGGGTTGGTGATCCGGTGACTAAGCTTCTCCAATCGCTGATAATACTCATCAAGCCGTTGCTCGGTCCGACGAGCGGCCTTTCTGTCGGTGTCTTCTTTAGAGAGTCAGAAGATGAGGATGGGGAAGACCGCCGGTGCAGGGAGTGCACATGTTTTGGTTCTTTTTCACCACGCCGCCTGTGGGAGCAATCAGAATGGCGGGAGAGAGATCGCCGTCGCTTTGAGGTCTCCCGATGGCGGGTTCAGGGAGCGAGTTGTGGGAGGCCTCAGGAGGAGTCTTGCCCAGATGGGGTTGACTGGCTCCATGACCCTCCTCATGAGGCAGAGGGGGCTGAGGCATGGCGGCGAAGCAGTGTTCCTGTAGTCCCCGCACCACCATCATCAGATCTTACACTTAATGAGTCAGGACGTCAAGCCGATCGGAATGGCTAGCCTATGGTGGTGCAAGAGGCGGAACATGGAGGTTGGCTTCTGATTGTTCAGCCCGCGGGAGGTGTTCCGCGGCATGACTAGTGGAAGCTTCCTGAGCTCGCGTCGTCACCATGCCATCCTTGCATAAGTGAGGGCTCGCAGATGCGTGAGGGTAAACGTCTGTCTGCCGTGCCCCCCTTCCTGGCGTGCCAATCTGTTGCTGCCAAATCACTGTGAGCACCGATGGACGAAGATCTCCACAGGTCGTAGGAAGTGCGAAGGGTGCACCGTCTTCCTTCGAGATCCTGCAAAAAGTCCCGGACCGGTGATTCCGGTGGGACCCTCCGAAGCTCAAGTCAGTGGTTGGTAGAACAGGAATTTCGTAATGGAGTAGTGCTTGAGAGAGTGTAGAGATTTTCATCCCTCTCGCCTTGTAAGCTAGGGACCTTTTTTATACCTATCGTTAGAGCCACTGGGTCTCCCTTCTGTTAGGATAAGCTTTGTGAATGGCAGGCGGGTGCACCATTGCTGAATGGGTGCCGGGAATATCGGCAACTATACAGTGTGTTGGCAACTGTCCATGATTCCAGCTGTAATAGGTGGGCTGGCTGTGCCGTGGTTTGTGTTTCAAGAAGCCGGATCGAATTTGGGGCTGAGGCGAGACCAGAGCAAGGCTGAGCCGAATCCAAGGCCGAGCTCTAAGCTAGCAGGAATTATTTAAAAATCGTGCAGGATGTTATCGTACCGCCTGATGGTGATTAGCCATATCAGAACCCAACGAATCCTTGCTAGAGTCAAAATTCTTCCGAAAGAGAGTCCGATCGTTAATATCACACTTGCGGCATAGCATTGGAGAAACGAGTCCAGGGTGCTGTGAAGCTTTTAATGGTCCAATTTGGATTGACCAATTCTCGGTGTCATATGCTGCTTTGGGTCTGAAATAAGATGCAGGCTTCAATAAGGCTGGGTATCGATCTGCCGAGATAACATGCCATCCAATTAAATTTTGCCGAACGTAATTAAATCTAAAATAAATTGGCACAATTACTGGGTCAGTTCCGTATAACTTAGGCCTAACCCTTAACAAAAGATAATCTAATATTACTTGATTCATCAAGGAAATGAATCGGATTTGGGTCTTAAATAGCTAAGTCAAAGTTTGAGATTGCTTCAACGAAGGCCAAATCTAGGACTGAAAGTGGGCCAAGCTCGATCCAAAACTTAATCAAACTGATTCACAACAATTCATTTGAGCCGGAGGCTAAATCAATCGAGTTAATTTTTAAATATTTATACAAAAATAAGCAACATTTAAAATTTTGCATTTCATGCATCAAAATAGTCATTGAGGTTTAGAGTTGGAGATCGCCGTTTCGCAAGCACGAGGAAATGTGCTGGTCGATCAGTGCAATTCCCTGCTCTCGCTTCATGTGGTCCTTGCCAGCCCTCGGTGGATCCAACCATCCACTGCCACGTTGCACAACCATATGAGCATATGAACACTCTTGTGGCTGGGATGAGGAACTTCTCTTGATACTCCATTCGACATCTCTTGTGCGGATGACCACAAGTCCACAATCATGTCACTAGCAGAATAGAATCAAGAAGAGACAAGTGAATTATCCAACTTAAGTGAATAATTAGGGCATTGTCCTTGCTTCACAAGAGGATCATTGACATCAAATCTTTGTACATCGATAATGTCATAAGAACATTGGATTGCATAAACTTGATCAAATCCTGCAACAATGCTGTGTTAGATTGGCTTGCAGCATTAGATAAGCGAATAGGATCCTATGTGATACAAGCTTTATACCATAAAGTATCATGTCTGTTTAGGTGGTCACTACATATTTCATCTTCAATATAGACGGTTATACAAGCGGATAATCATAATAGTCTAGTACGAATTATCCCAGATAGATTAGGCTGTAAAATAGAGGGACAGGGGTTACCCAGTCGCCATATCCATCCACCAGTGTGCTGAGCCACAGAAGCTGCCATCCAATCGGCCACCGAGTTGGTTTCACGGAACATATGTCAAATCCGAACAGAACCAACTCTCTGCAAAATAGACCATGTGTCCCTGAGGATAGGAATACTGGGGCCATTGATTCTCCTTTCTTAGCCATCAAATCATCGTCTCGAATTATCACGAGTCGATGGGCATGGAAATACTAGGCGTAAGAAATACCTGCCCATGCTGCATGTCTGTCATAGGGACAGAGGAATAGGGTGCCAAAGCCATCACTATCATCCTGAGTCCTACGGATGATAAACGCAGAACCAACAGCTCTACCACAGACACTTCCATCGAAGTTGATGACAAACCTTGATGGGGCGCTCCCAGGAAATCGATTACCTCTAATTCACAATCTATGCCCGAATGATACCTAATAATTTTTTTCTTTATTTTCTAAACGTATCATGACCATTCATATCTTAATATGCATTCTATTTTATGATATAAAGCTTGTACCATAGAAGATCAATATTTTTAGAAAAGTTAGATTAAAGCATCAATTAGATTATATGTATGTATGTATGTATGTATATGCATGCATTCATGTATGTATGTATAATTAAACTTGACTACATGTGATATTCGCTTGTAGTCAAGCTTAAATCCTGTCACATTTCTTACGCTTAGATTTACATAAAATTTGAAGCAAAATTATTATTCATTAATCATTATTTACTGTGTTTGCTTCATCCTCATAAATATACTTCATTTTTTTTGTAACAAGCTAAGTGTAAAATAATTTCTACTACATTAAGAAAAAATGATATAAGCCACATTTATATTTTATTACTCATACATATTTTTTGTTAAAAAATATGTTTTTTTTTTGTTAAAGAATAGGGATGTAAGATACATTCTTATTTTTTAACTAAAAAATAGGGATTATAATTCTATTCTATTACTTGTATACTCTTTCATTGAAGAATATAAATATAAGCTATGTTTCTATTTTTTAATAAAAAATAAATATTATTTATACTTTTTTATTAAAAAATAGTGATATAGTCTAATATTATTTGTGTTATTTAGGAAACAATATATGAATAAAAGAACAACAATATCCCTCGTAAGTCGTAACCCTTTTTTTAAAGTTAAAAGAAATAGAGGTATGGCTCATTATTTAGCATAACAAAAATAATTTTATACGTCATGCGTTACGAAAAAAAAAAAAGAAGGATGCATTTACAAAGGTGGAACATAAAATTTTTCTTCTTCAAGAACCTATATATATATATATATATATATATATATATATGATTAAAATATTTGTTATCATAGTCCGTACAAATGCAATAACTGTGAAGGAAATGACACCACCGAAATATCGCCGCCACCAACCAATTCGTCCATGGAAGAAGATCAAGGTCATTATGCCCCTGGATTCTCCCTGTTTCTTTATTTTGCGGACTTATTAATCTATTACCCAAAATATTTTACCAAAAAGAGACGTCACCTTTTCACAAAGAAAGGCCTCCGGCCTGAACAACACGACGGCTTTTCTTGCTCCAAGAGGCTACTTGAATTTTATTTATTTCAGCTAAATTTTAACCCTTGCATACTGATATATGTTTGATTTAAAGACTACAAATTTTATATTTTCTGCTTATTTTATTGCAGTAATATTTGGAGGCTACTTGATTTTTATTTATTTCAGCTAAATTTTAACCCTTGCATACTGATATATGTTTGATTTAAAGACTACAAATTTTGTATTTTCTGCTTATTTTATTGCAGTAATATTTGGAGTTCGTTTCTATTATAGGATTGGAAGCTGGGATTTGATGACATCTTTTTCACGAACTATGGATTAATTACTTGCTAGTCTACAGAACGGTAGGTGACTGGTGGTTTGGACCAGACCTTTTTCAACTTGCGCGGCCCGGGCAAGACGTAGGAACTGACCATGGGTTGGGCGACGTCTCATTGTGGCCTGGTTCAAGTGTTTCATCCACAGGGCCTATCCACGAACCTTCACAAACGTTGCAGAAGATGCTATTCCAATTTGGAAAAGCCTTGCTGCATCAAGAACATATTGAATGTGTAGATTGCCTGCATGCCCATACTATCACACCTGCGATATGCATTAAGGTTTATTAAGTCTCGGCATGCATGATAGCATGAAACGTGCTTACTGCATTGAAGAATGGTGCAGCAAGTCTTTCTCTTTCAATTTTATTAGGTACCGCCAGTAACTATTTTTTTTTGAGAACTTTGATCATAATTTTGTACGAGGAAGTCTAATGTATGCCAACCAGCTGAGCTACCAGCAATTTATGAAATGCCAAATTCTTCATAATTTATTTATAACCGATTGCTTTATTTTCCCTCTTACGTGATCATGCTCATTCCTGGTGCAGTAATGTTGTAAGATCTAAGAAACCTTGCTTAGAGTGGTTGCTCATTCGATGGATCCAATGCGAGAACCGACGGCCTTAGAGAAGTTCCAAGCATCCAATGTATTCCCCAAAAATTATCTGGACTTTTTGCTCGCTTTCGCTTATAGGTGAGGGGGCTTGAGCGGTAAGAACAAGACTGCTGGACCTCAACAACTTTGTCCACACCGATGCTATTAGTAAATGTAAAGTTCCAGCAGAAATTCGTCTCTCTCATTCAATTTCCATGCACACAAATCGATGATCCGGTCGGAAATCAGTTTGGTGCCAGATTCACATATCTTAGGGGTTAGAGGCCATGCACCAAGGTGATAAGCCCTCTTATAGTCATCCAATTTGGTTTATCTAAATGATTAAAGATATTATACTAGTTGTCATTCTAGCATTTCATGCAATGGACTTCACTTCTCGGCCGCTATTTCCGGCAGTTGTTGCATGCATTCACTCACTGATGCATGCATACAGCAAACCATCTGTAGGTGTCTACATACATTCATATTTTTTCGTTGCTGGGTGCACGTCCACACAAATAAATAATTGGAACTACATTCAAGATGCTTCCTGCTGGAACTATCTCAAAGGAACAAAATAATTGCAAGCAGGCATGGGGCAAGGCTTAAAAAATGAATCACCAAGGATCTGGAGGCCACCATTCCTCAGATTTCATTGCAATAAAATTTGAGGAAGACCTTGCTGGCAGATATGTTCTCCTTCCCATGCTTGGAAAGACAATCCTTTTAGATCCTTGCTTTCTAGTCAGCAAAGCTGTCATTGGGAGTACTTAACTCCCATAAATTATTCACTTGATCTCGTTTTACACAAGTCTCCTCCACACCCTTATTTTATCAGACCCAAATGTTCCGCCAGCAAGACACCTCTTTCTTAATGAGATGCTCCTCTCTCCAATTGATAGCCTCAAGCAAATTGACATAAAGTAATTATCTTTGCTATGTACCAACTTTAAATTTTCTGAGAAACTGTGCGTGGTAGTACTATACCTGTCAAAGATGGTACTCAAAGATGCATCACTAAATGATGATGGTGTAAACTTGGATCTCAAAATCTATCATGCATTGTCCTTGGTGTTAACATTCCTTTAAGGGTGCAGGAAATCTCTGCTGGGAGGATGGTGGAAGCCTACTGGGTGATCTGATGGGTCAAACCCCTTAGGGAACATATCTTCCGCGCTTGGCCTGCTTTCTTCTCTCTATTTAATGAAATTGAATGCCATGCATTATTATACAACGAAGCCACACCATACGCATTGGCCTCTAAATATTTGTTAACTAGCTTCGAGTGATGGCATGTTCCACCGGACCTGAGATAATATACTATATCTGGAGCTTGATGTTTCCCCGTTACGGTGGTTCTATTAATTTTTCCAAGATGACATTAATTGCTCGGTTTTCTTCTGGTTGGTTTTGACCTGTCGAAATTTCACATCAGTATACGTATGCAAGGGAAACTATCGAACTATATATATGTGGCATCTCCGCCGGTAGCCTCGAGCTGCGCTGGAATTGCTTCGGGTCACCTTCAACGGCTGCAAGAGAGCTCAATAATTGTAATAGATTAATGCTGGAACTAATAGATTATACTAAATCCATGATGGCTTCTTCCTTTAGATTGATCATGTGGAATTGTTTTATGGTGGAGGAGGTGGGCGCTTTCGGCCATGCCTGGCACGGCCAGGCTCACAGACGGGCCTGCCAACATGGCACGTTGCCCACGTGTCATGCCGGGCCAAGCACGGCCCATCAGGGCCATGCCAGAGGCCCAAGTGGTTCCCCCCAATCCTTTGTTTTTTTTTTCTTTTCCTTGGTTCGGATGAACCAGGGGTGCTCGTGCCGACGATCAGGGTCACCGCCGGCCTCTTCTAGGCCTGCTCGGCCGTCGGCGACCGGCCTAGAGCCAGCCACCGTCATGGCCTTCCTCTCCCTCTCTCTCTTCCTCTCTCTTTCTCTTTCGTTCTTTCGAATCTCTAGCGATGCTATTACTGTGCCGGTGTCACGATCGGTCACCACCGATCGGTCGGACCATCATCGGACGCTCACCCGGCGCCGATAGGGGTCGCCGGTCGTCTCCTAGGCTCGGTAAGGTGGCAGGCACGCTACCGAGCCTGAACCAATGCGGGAGGCGAACCGGCTCCCGCCTAGAAGAAGGGATGCCTTGGCCCTCTCCTCCTTTCTCCCATGCCCGTTTTCCCACCAGACGCTCGTCCGGCATCGGTAGGGGTCGTCGGCCACCTCCTAGGCCCGGTGAGGCGGCAGGCACGCCGCCGAGCCTGGACCAATGGAGAAGGAAGACCGGGAGAGGAAGACCGCTATTTTTTGAGCCTGAGCCTCCGAGGTTCGGTACTTCGGCTCTCTCACTGGTGGGTCGTGCCGTGCCGGGCCGGTGAGCCAGATTTTTTGAGCCCGACATGGCACGGCTATAGTATTGTACCATGCCAAGCATGGCCCGGTTTGTGCGAACTGTGCCGGTCCATACGTGGCATGGCTCGATGCCTATCTCTAATGTGGTTTTATGCGGCCAAAGCCGTCCCTCCGAGAAAAGAGGGTGCCAAACGGCATACCTAGCTGTAAGTATCCATATATTTCATTGCCTTGGTTAATAAGCTATACCAGGATGGATGCAAGCAATTTTATGTCAACAAGTCACCGTATATTAATATCTCAATCACCACCAACCCTTGTTGACCTAAAAGATTAAAACATTTATTTTTAATCTTGGTCATTAACACTTTAAAATTAGGTTTTGTTTTGATTGATTGTTAAGATGCCTTTACAGTTATATAAGATAACCATTAATGATCAATAAATAATTCAAACAGACTGTTGATATGAATTTTTTCCTCTGACTTGACACAACATGCAAAAAGGATATTGAAACTTTAGTATTTTTTGAATGCAATTACTTAGAATTAAATTTATATTATCTAAAGCAACTACACATTACAGTCAGAAGGCATTATGATTTGTTGAACAATAGTAAACTTTGTATGAATCAATAGATTTGCGAGCAGAGATGTCAACAAATAAATATTTAAAAAATTTTAATGAAAATAAATTTTCTATCAAAGATAATATTAAATTTTATTTTTTTATTTATAGTGAAATAATTAGACATGTTTTCTTATTATCGGATCTTATTCATAACATGATTTTATATCAGATATAATATTCAAGTGAGAGACCATGACTCATATATATTTCTAATGCATTATATGAAAGGGTTGGCGTTTTTGATATATATCAGTCAATTTTATAGGGAGTTCTTCAATTTAGTTTACCTTTATTTCTTATGTCGATCTTTAAAACTTAGTTTCTGTGATTAAACCGTCTTTCACAGATCATACTACTCCAAAAATAAAATATAAATTGATTCTTTCTTCGTTAAATTGCGTCATGTTATATATTTCTTTTCTTGAATATAAGAAGTAGAATAACAAGTTGATCAAGCATTCCTTGAAGCTCATTTCTTCCAGTTCTGATAATCAGAAAAAGAACAATGCACCATTTTTTTTTCTTAGCTAAAATACCAGAAGAATATCATGCTCTTTTGATTGATGGACGAGGTGCCAATGGCTGCTCCCAAAGTCCCGCATCATCAGATCAAGCAAGTTTATCAGCTGATGTGGTCCGTGGCAAATGAAAGGTCACCAGGCCTCCACATTTCGAGGAGAGTCTTGTTCTGGAGCAATCGTATTCTATAGTAACTGGAGAAAACAAAAGGCAGTCTAAGAAGTCACTCAGCTGCTGTGCATCAATCTCTTTGCTTCATTTAATGGCACACCCAGACGATGCCAATTCAAAGGGAGCAATGACAATACAACACACCGAGTGACCCTTTAAGTTACTTATCTGAGTTTCTAAAGCGCCATTGTTTAGTTTATTCTGTGAGAATATGAGGCCACTTCTCAAACAATGCTGTAAGCATCGTGGGAGGTGATATGGTGCATCAGTGCATGTGGGCACAATCTATATTTGATATTCCATGTTTCCTCTTTCCAGCACAAGGAGATCTCCATCCATCCACATCTCCCTTTAATTTATTAGCCATTTGTTCACATCCATACCGAACAACATCTTGTTCCTTAATTTTTATTTCCATTGTTTATTCTGCGTGCAAACCACAAGTAACGTATGATTTACGACTGGAATTATATAATGGTTATGGTCAATGTCTTTTACATCGGTACCTTTTGTTGAAATATTAAAATTATTTTAATGCACTCTTGAAAACAACCAAAGACTTCATGGAAGAAAGGAATATATACTCTTAAAAGACCAAAGACTTCATGGAAAAAAGGAAGAGTCACTCTTGAAGAGACCAAAGGCTTCATGGGAGAAAGGAAGAGTCATTTTGAAAAGATAAGATGGTTCAGAAATTTAAAATTAACTCTGAGTATTTTGTAATTGACTCTTAATTTTTTTTTTATGTATTAAATAGTGGTATATAAAAGGACATCTAGATGTTTATAAATATGGGAGGTGTTTGCCCATGAAATGTAGTAGTAGAAGAAGAAGATGATGAAAAATAGAGAGAGACCCAAAAGATGTATTCCCTCTAACATTTCCATAATAAGAGAGTGTTATTTTTCTTATTGAAAGTATTCTCCACTTCCATCAATCTGGTATCAAAGCTCCTTGTGTGCCCATCTTGTTTCCAACAAGTGGTATCAGAGCCTTATTTTTTTTGAGAGGATCAATCTTGAGGGAGATAGCCAACGATGGTATGCATATTCAAGTTCCCAAGCTTACTAAGGAGAACTATGGGAATTGGTGTATCCAAATGAAGTTCTTATTTGGCTCACAAGATCTATGGGAAATTGTTCAAGATGGCTATACCGAGCCTACAGCAGAGCAAGAAAGAGGGTACAATCAAGCACAAAAAGATACTTTAAGGGGCTTAAGGAGAAGAGACAAAAAAGCTTTGTTCCAATTATATCAAGCTTTAGATGAGATGACATTTGAGAGAATTGCTGAAGCAATCTCTGCAAATCAAGCTTGGGATACTCTTTCTACTATCTTTAAAGAAGAAGAAAAGGTAAAGCGAATCCGACTTCAACAATTGCGGAGAGAATTTGAAGTCACCACCATGAAGGAAACGAAAAACATCTTTGACTACTTCTCTCGGATATTGGTTATTGTAAACCAATTGAAAAGAAATGGAGAGAAGGTAGAAGATGTTCGAGTGGTGGAGAAGATACTTCGGTCTTTGACACTGAGGTTTGAGCATATTGTTGTCGCCATTGAAGAAGCTAATGATGTTGATACACTCTCCATCAATGCGTTGATGGGTAAACTTCAAATTCATGAACAAAAGATACAAAAGAAAAATGAAGCACATAATACGGAGCAAATACTTCAATCCAAGGTGAAGGCAAAAGACCAAAAAGAGAAAGATCAAGGGCTTCAATTGGCCTATAGTAACAAAAGAGATGACGACAACAACTATCGTGGTGGCCGTGGTGGCAGAAGCAACTACTGTGGTCGTGATCGAAGCCATGGCCATGGTCAAAGAAGCTATAATGATGGAGGAGGCCAAAGCTCAAATTTCAACAATGAAAGAGGTGGCAGAAGAGGTGGACGTGGACGAGGTAGAAGATCAATCGGAGGTCGTAACCAATCAAGATCAAATGTTCAATGCTATAATTGTCAAAAATAAGGACACTATAGCTATGAGTGTTGGAACAATAAGCAAAGCAACAACATTGAATCCAACAACCAAAAAGGAGAACCGACACTTCTTTTGTCATTCCAAGAAGATGAAGACTTGAAGAATATATGGTTTCTTGACTCAGGAGCCTCAAACCATATGTGTGGAAGAAAAGAGCTATTTGTGGAATTGCAAGAAGGGGAGTTTTGTGATGTGAAGTTTGGGGATCTCTCCAAAGCTCCTATCAAAGGAAGAGGTAAAATCATGATTTGGCAACAGAATGATAAACCTGATTTCATTTTCAATGTTTATTATGTGCCAAGTTTGAAGAGTAATATTCTAAGTATTGGCCAACTGTTAGAGAAGGGTTATGCAATTCATATGGAAGGACTATCTCTAACTCTAAAAGATTGGAATGGAAAGCTGATTACTCGTGTCCAGATGGCGAAGAACAGGATGTTTCCTCTTATCTTAAAGATGGAAGCACAAAATTGCTTGCAAGTGGATATCAAGGACCATTTCTGGCTTTGGCATCTCAGGTTTGGACATTTAAATTTTGGAAGTTTGAAATTACTATCTAATAAGGGAATGGTGAAAGGACTTCCACACATAAATTATCCAAATGAAGTTTGTGAGAAGTGCACACTAGCTAAGCATGCAAGAGCTCCCTTCAAAAGTAAAAAATCTTGGAAAGCAACAAGACCATTACAACTAGTACATACTGATATATGTGGACCTCTTCCAGAATCTTGTGGTGGTAACAAATATTTTATAACATTTGTTGATAACTTTAGTAGAAAGTTGTGGGTTTATTTTCTTAAAGAAAAGTTGGCTGCACTCTTTATGTTTAAATATTTCAAATCTTTGGTTAAAAAAGAAAGTAACAATAAAGTACAGATTTTGAGATCCGATAGAGGTGGAGAATATATGTCAAATACTTTTAGAAGCTATTGTGATGAAGAAGGAGTTCGACATCAATTCACCACTCCGTACTCTCCATAGCAAAATGGAGTGGCCAAGAGGAAGAACCGGACCATTCTTGACATGACTAGAAGCATGTTGAAAGAGAAGAACCTTTCCGAGCATTTTTGGGCTGAAGGGATGGCATGTGCAGCATATCTTATCAACCAAAGCCCAACAAAAGCCATCAAAGGTATGACACCAGAAGAAGCTTGGAGTGGCTACAAACCAGGAGTAAGCCATATGAAGATTTTTGGGTGTATTGCCTATGCCCAAGTACCACAAGAGAAGAGGAAGAAGCTTGATGATCAAAGCCAAAAATGCATCTTCATAGGATATAGTGAGCAATCCAAAGCCTACAAATTGTATAATCCAATGACAAATAAGGTCATCATCAGTCGGGATATGATTTCAATGAAGACGGAGTATGGGATTGGAATGTCAAAGATTCTCATATCAAATATATAACACCTTATAATGAAGCTGAGGAGAATACAAATGAGGAAGCTACTCAACCAATCTTGTCATCAGCAAGATCATCTTCATCACCACAAGTTACACCGACTTCCTTAAGGAGTTCTATAAGCCCTGAAGAGTCAACAAGAAAATTTAGAAGTATTAGTAATCTTTATGATGAAATAGAAGAAGTTGAACAAGTTGATTTATATTGTTTTTTTGCTGATATTGAACCTCTAACATTTGATGAAGCTATGCAGAAAGTTGAATGGAGAAAAGCAATGAAGGAGGAGATTCTTGCCATAGAAAAAAATAATACTTAGGAGTTGACTTCACTTTCAAAAGGACAAAAGGTGATAGGCATCAATGAGTGTATAAAGTGAAGCGCACTACTAATGGAGAGGTAAAAAATACAAAGCTCGTTTGGTTGCCAAAGGCTACAAGTAAAAGAAAGGGCTCGACTATGATGAAGTTTTCACGCCTGTAGCCCATTTTGATTCAATAAAGCTCATTTTCTCACTTGCATCTCATCACAAGTGGAAAATATATCAAATGGATGTAAAGTCAGCATTTCTCAATGGCTACCTTGAAGAAGAAGTCTATATTGAGCAACCTGAGGGCTATATCCATAAAGGCATGGAAGATAAAGTGTACAAGTTACACAAAGCTTTGTATGGATTAAAGCAAGCACCGAGAGCTTGGAATGCTCGAATTTATCACTATCTTCAAGATTGTGGTTTCAACAAATGCTCCTATGAACATGCTATTTATGTAAAGAAAAAAGGAGATGACATTTTAATTATATGTTATATGTGGATGACTTACTTGTGACAAGTAATTGCATGGAAATGATATATGGGTTCAAAGCAACCATGAGCAAGGAGTTCGAAATGATGGGAGGAGACTTGATGTCTTATTTTCTTGGCATTGAAGTAAGGCAAAGTAAAGATGACATCTTCATTTCTCAAGAAAGTTATGCTAAAAATATTCTACAAAAATTTAAAATGGAGTGTTGTAAAGAAGTAAACACCCCAGTTGCTTATGGAGCCAAGCTTAGTAAAGAAGGAGAAGGAAAGGAGGTGAACTCATCTCTCTTCAAAAGCCTTGTTGGAAGTCTTCATTATCTTACTATAAGCCGACCTGATATTGTTTATGGAGTTGGTTTGATTAGTAGATATATGGAACATCCAAAGGAGTACACTGGATGGCAGCAAAAAGGATTCTAAGATACCTCAAAGGAACTCTTGATCATGGTATGTTTTATACTCATTCCAATGATGCAAGTTTAATTGGTTTTTCTGATAGTGATTGGGGAGGAGATCTTGATGAACGGAAAAGCATTTCTGGTTATATATATCTTTTATTTTGATGCTAATGCTTTTTCTTGGAGCTCAAAGAAACAACCCATTGTTGCATTATCTACATGTGAAGCAGAGTATGTTGCAGCAGCATCATGTGCTTGTGAGGCCATATGGTTGCGCAACTTATTGAAAGAATTGAGTCATTCACAAAAGGAGCCTGTGAAGATATATGTTGATAATAAGTCTGCTATTGAACTAGCTAAGAATCCAGTTCAACATGGAAGAAGCAAACACATTGACACAAGATTTCATTTTCTTCATGATCAAGTTAAGAAAGGTATTGTGAAGGTTATGTACTGTAAATCAAATGAGCAAATTATTGATATATTTACAAAATCACTCAAAGGTAAAGATTTTCAAAAGCTGAGAAAGATGCTTGGAATCATGGCACAAAGAAAAAACAAGTTTACGAAAGGAAATGTTGGAATATTAAACTTGTTTTAATGCACTCTTGAAAACAACCAAAGACTTCATGGGAGAAAGGAAGAGGTACTCTTGAAAGACCAAAGACTTCATGGGAAAAAGGAAGAGTCACTTTTGAAAAGACCAAAGGCTTCATGGGAGAAAGGAAGAGTCATTTTGAAAAGATAAGATGGTTCAGAAATTTAAAATTAACTCTTAGTATTTTGTAATTGACTCTTAATTTTCTGCAAATGTCTTTTAATTTTTCTATGCATGTATTAAATAGTGGTATATAAAAGGACATCTAGATATTTATAAATATGGGAGGTGTTTGCCCATGAAATGTAGTAGAAGAAGAAGATGATGAAAAATAGAGAGAGACCCAAAAGATGTATTCCTTTAACATTTTCATAATAAAAGAGTGTTATTTTTCTTATTGAAAGTATTCTTCACTTCCATCAATCTGATATCAAAGCTCCTTGTGTGCCTACCTTGTTTCCAACACTTTTTAGCATGTCTTTTCTTTTTTTTCTTTTTTTTGAGAAAATAAGATATTAATTTTATTATCTACAAAAAGTTCAATTTTGATCTAAATGTGACAACCAACTAGCGTATTCCTATGAAGCTTCAAGTTGCTCGTGATTCCTTGCAGTGGCGGTCATCGCAAAGCAATGCCAACCATATATAAAGAGAACAATCCAAGGCACATCTAAACTATCCATGGAAGAAGATTCCTAGAAGACATAAGCTAAGGTATCACTAGGCATACTGAGAAGATATTGTTGCAATAAAGTGTTAAGGAGCAGAACCATCCTCTCTCCTATCTTATATCTTCTGCCTTGGCATAGATCTCAAGAAAGACTCACAGAAACATAAAGAAAAATATTCATGTTGAAGAGGTCAAAAGATACCAGTGGTAATTAATTAAAGAAGCAATGGTTCAACCAACCAACATATAGTGGTAGTTGACTAGAGGTGTTGCATTCTAGGCTATTTTTGACTGTTTGTCCCTCCGTATAGGGATCAAATGATCGAGTTAGGTGCCAAAAAGAAAAAAGAAAAAAGAAAAAATTACTTGATTGTGATCGTTGAGCATCAAATGCACCGTATAACATGAGTCTCATTCCATTCTGCCTTTAACTAAGTTAACTTTTTTTTTGAGAGAATACATTGACAAGGTTAGGGTTTAACCAAGTTAAAAAAGATACTGGCACGCAAGTCACCACTTTTCCAGCCCTGCAATCGATCAATGCCAGCGAACTAGAAGTGACAAAAATTATTTTCTGAATGATTGATTTATGCACTCTTTTCGGTGATGAGCGCACATGCATTGCAGGTTGATGCATTGCAAAAGAAATCACGAGAGCAAAGGTATAAAAATCCAGCAAATTGCCAATTAAACTACCACAGTAATCCGTGTCTTCACATGATGAAAATTTCAGTTGATCTTTATTGCTCTCTTCCTGCAGAACTTCTCAAAAACTGAACAAAAACTGAACTAATTTTACCCAATGAAGCGAAGGGAAAGAAAAAAAGGAAAAAGAAAAAAAAAAGAAAGCTATCATGCTGACTAATATTGTAGAGAGTTTGTAGATTAGCCTGTGACGTCGCCCAGCCAGACAAAAGTCGATTCGGTTTTATCGAATGAATCATGTTGTCTGAGGAAAAAACAATATTATTCCTGCACTCATGCTTTGGATTAAGTACTTGAATTTTTTTTCAAGGATTAAGTACTTCAATAAATTTCTTGTCTATGCCCCACGTCTCGTGTCTAAATGCTTACCACCACCACATTTATTTATTTGTGGGCGAAAAGTGTAGTTACAAATTTTACAAGCATGATGATAAATAAACATATAACCATTTGAGAATGGAAAGTATTATCTTTAGCTCCTTGCTTCATTGCATTGGCTCTCATAACCAATGGTAAAATGTTATATTTGTCACAACTCAAACTCAGAATAAAAGTTGATTCATGATACACCACATGTTTTGCATAGTAAACTCTCGAAATATATATAAAGCCTGCTAAAAAATCTAATTCATGATTATGATAGTAACAGTAATCTTTTATTTGTTAAAATAAAGACCAAACATCACACATCTATTATACATAAATAAAAGTTCAACTATATTTCTTTAGTAATATCAAAGTTAATATATTCTTTCATCTTTATGCTACACAAATTCCATTGTAGGTCAGTTGTTCGTATGCTCTGTAAACAATAAAAAAGATTAAATAAATATGATAAGCTAAAATAACTTAGCAAGAATCCCAAAGTGCAAACTAACCTTATCAAAGCAATGTAATACCATATAACTAAATAAAATATGTATGCATCATGAAATAAAACCATTTACTTGAGGATTTTCTAACTTATGCATCAAATGCACGTCAAGCTAGTATTATTGTGACATGTCAGCATAAATTTTGGTTAATTACATAATTTATTAAATTATTATAATTGGACTTTAACATGACTATGAGAATGGATAATCTATCTATTGTGGGCCTATCATAATATCATATACAATCTGTCTGCAGTGAGACTATGGTGTGGCTATCTTAATACCACATACAATATGTATATGGCAGGCTTACCTCAGTGCCATGTACAATCTATATACACATGATGGAGCTATTTCAGTACCACATACAATCTATATGTGGTGGAGCTATATATCTCAGTATCACATACAACTTATCCATGATAAAGTTACCTCAATACCATGTACAACATGCTTATGATGAAACTAATAGAATACTACATACGATTTGTCTATGGAGCAGCTTATATTATTAAGTCTAAAACTTAATGATATCATGCTACACAATGCAGGTCATACATATAAATCCATATTTCATTCGGAAGTCATTTTATATTTCACTACATGCATCTTATTGATCATGTATAAAGATTCATAGTTTATTTAAAGCTTGAATTATGCTAAATGTGTGTATAAATTTGTGAACCATTCGAAATTCAACGGTGTCATACTATGACATATAAATCATATTGGTTGTGTTATGCTATATCAAAAATAATGCATTCAACATTTAAACTTTACATTCAGATGCTGTCAACAAGAAATATGCAACATATTTACAAGAAACAAACAAAAGATTCTTCCAAAATAATATGCAAGGGATTTACAAAAAAAAAAATGATGCAACAAATGCTTACTTCATAGTCAAGCAAATTCTAGTCTCCTAAAGCAAAGCCAATTTTGATTACTATCTACCTACACAAATAATATTAGTTTTTGACTAAAATAATATATTTAATTAATTAGAAAAAAAATTAAGGTTTGGCTCCAAGGATAAGGATTTAGTGTTGAATCCTTAATTAGACCTGCAATTAAAAGAAGTGAGAAGATGCACCTGGACAAAGAGCTAGATTGGTCATAAAATTTGGGATGAAGGCCTCTTTGCAAGCATCCAAAGTTTGAGGAGCTTAGTCTAAAGTCGAGCCTAAGACAAGGTAGGGATCCCAATTTCAAGTTAAAAAAAAAAAAAACAACTTTAGGTCTAAGCAATACAAGCAATTAGTCCAGCCAAACAGTGATGACTAACCTAACTCATGATAAAGTTAGAAGAGGATCTCTAATGGAGTTATAGGCAACTGGCAAAGGAGAGGAAAAAAGTTTACAAGGTTAGGCACAACCATCAAACACTTAACTATTGATCAACTCACACGATGATTTCTATGGCTGATTTAAGGGCAACTAGATGAAGAGGGAGGTGACCAATGACTAACTAGAGTGGATCAAGAAAAAATTAGAAGAAATTGGATGCCTCATAGGGCTAACCCCTCATCCATATTTAGCAAATCAGTGCTTACAATGAACCAAGAATAAATGATAAAATAGAAGACTAATAGGGAAGAAAATTGGTTTACCTTTTAGCATTTAAAAAACTCAAATCCTCGCATTAATGGCCAACAATCTTAAGGAAGATACATCAACAATGGGGACGCTAATAATTGGATAAGAAAGTGAAGAAATACAATAGTATGACAATAAATTGAGGAAGAGCCAAGTTTAGAAGGTCTAGAAGAGGAGTTTACAAAGCAATCTCGGAATCAACGATACCTTAGCTTATTATGCTAGACATTTGGCATAATCTTCAATACCTCATAAAGGCACAACATCATTTGGAGCCATATAATCAATTAGATTAGCCGATCGTATAATAAAGATAGGGCCGCATGATGGAGCAATATTTAATTGTGTTTGAGAGAGATGAGTGTTACAATATTTAATTGTGTGATTACTAAGGTGTAATAATTTATAAAATGTTATATTAATTCAAAGCATTATAAAATAATTTGTTGGTAAAATAGTTTATCAAAGATTAAATAGCTATGACTAATATGATATAGGCCAACAAATTTTTATATTAATAAGCTAGCTTGGGTCAAGATGATGACATGCAAGAAGATATTATTTGAAAGGTTTAAGCATTTTTATTGATCAAATCTATCATTTTATTAACACAGATTCCTCCAACGATAATAGATGATAATAATAGAGCATCAATATTTTATAGTAGCCAAACATTAAGAAAGCATTTTGACAACCAAACCATATTTAGTAGTGAAATGTGCAAAATAAGCAATGATAAAATGCCATGATCAAATTTGAAATGAGAATGTAAGTAATTATGCTATGATATTTCTAATATGACAAACTTATCAAAAAACTTGACATAAAAATGAGAATATATGCGATCATACTATAATATTTCTCACAAGGCAGACCTTTTAAAAGTTATTATTTAAGAAACTTCTTGGTAATCAAATATTGATCAGGTTAATGCACCTTTTAGTTTCAAAAACAATATACTAGTAATTTGTGGCATTAAAATTTGACCAAAATTTAAAATTATGACCAAAATGATCTCTATTAAACTTTTTTTTATTGAATCAATAAAATAAATTCTAGTAGTTACTAGGACAACTATTTAAGATATGTTAAATCATTTACATAATCAATAATGAAGTTTGCAACCTAACTAGAAGCTACAATACCTACTAGATGGTGTTAATAGAAACCTAGTTCTATAGAAAAATGGGACTAACCATCTGGATAAACATAACATCATGTTTTGAGTCCTCTTAAGTCAAATACTCAAGCCTTGCAAAGTAATTAATTTTACCTAACTTGCTCAAATTCAACCATCCAATGGTGATTATACTCAAAAAAATGGCCATCATTCACCAATATATTTTTGGTCAAAGTTTTTGTGCTACCTTCAATGATTAATGAATGAATTTAGTTTTTAACTTGTTCACTTATTTTATCGGTTGAAAGTATATTTCACTTTTCCTTCTCTAATTTATTTAAGAGATAGCTTTATAATCATAATAAAAAAAAATATTTTATTCTAGTTTTTAATAGTTTGCTATGTAACTTGATTGTTATGCTCATTCAAAGTCACTTGATTTCTGGGTTGCATTTCATTTGTACCTCTTGAGATATTTTCAATACATAAAAGAGAGAGAGGTTTTAATTCATTAGTAAAATTAAGAATATTGTAAATTATTTATATGGCACTATAGGCATGAACCTAGGAACTCATATTAAAGACAAATGGATAAAGATTTTGATGTGTGGATATGATTATTGGCTAGGACTTAGTCATGAATATACAGGTTAATAGAGAAGGCTTAGGTTATAAAAAGATGGAATATCACTGGTTTGTAATATTTTAGAAAATATGAAGGGGTTTGAAATTTATCTTTATTTTTGTAAAGTATTTTTAATAGTAATTTGAAACTTCTATATACTATTGTTTATGCTTGATAAACAATTGAGTTTACTTGGACAACTTACCAATAATTGTTAGGTCAATCTATTAACATCTCTCCTGCAATGGCTTATCATAGAAAATGGTTTAGGATGCAAATTCTATAAATTGCTTTAAGAATTTACCTACACATCTTCATATGATGGTGAAGTTTTGGATGTTACATGATTGATTAACTTGTATGAATGAGACTTCTTAGCTAATTGATAAGGAACATAATTGAACAAGATGCTTTAGGGAAGTTTATTTTATTACATTAATTATACATAGGGTTGTGTAGTTATTCTAGTGTTGTAAAGAGATTATGACTATTCTCTAGCAAGTTTAGGATTATAGTATTTAGGTTGGTAATGGGTAGGTTATAATAATTTGGCATGAACTAATTTAGCCAATAGTTAATTATATTTAGGATTAGCATTGTTAATAGATTAGATTGATCTATGACCCAACCCAATCAAACCCAATTCAATCCATAATTGAAAATCCATAAGTTGGATTAGGTTCAAAAATTAAACATGATCTAATTTTGACTCAAATATGGATCCTATAATTTTTAATCTAACTTGATTCAACCTAACTTAACTCGTGCATCAATTGGGTCTCGGTTAAGTCAACAAAAGATAGATTTGACATGACTTGGACTAGATTTGATCCAATCAAAAAACTTGATTTAAATAAACCTCTCTTTCTCTTTTACTCTAATTATCTTTACCAATTCACTAAATAACTTATTTTTAAATTAATTATTTTTATTGTAACTATATCTTTTTTCATTAGTTGTCATTTAATTATATTTAAACATTCATATTTCATGTATTTTAAAAAACATAGTTTATAACCTAAAAAATGATCAATTACTTGGATGAAATTAAAAGTTTTACAAGTTTAAGTTAGTTTCTTTTAGTTTTATTTAAAATTTTTATTGATTCTATATTTAATGTCTTATTAGACTTTAACTATAAAAGAATAGATAGATCCTGAACTTCAATGCAAACTCGACTTGACCTAATTTCGACTTAAACTTCAATATTTTGGGTTAGGTTTATATGATAATTAACTTTGATCCAATCCAAATGTTCGGTCATTTTCAATCCATGAACTTAGCCTGAACCAATTTAATTAGTAATAATTGAGTTGAGTTCAAATTTAAAATGACTTGAACATAAAATTAAATTAAGTAAGGGCCAAAGCATACCCTTGGTCTAACTTGAACCATTTGTTAGACTAGGCCCAGATTGAATTATGAGATTACTTGGCTGATTCATTTACACTAATTAAATAAGTTGCCTTTTTTATTGCAGAATATGGTTGTGCATTTGTATCTCCATCTTCAAGACTTCATATAATTAAGTTATATAAATGGCTATCATTTGGATAAATCCATTGTTTTGAACTATTTTGTTTGACTTGTTGCTTAGTGAAAAAAAAAAAAAATAACCGATTTACATTAGGTGGGGAGAGAGAGCTTGAAAATAAGGAAATCCTAACCAAAGGATATTAAGTTCTTTCTTCAAACAAAACGAGGCATTTGCCAACTTGATTGGCCTATTTTTTGTTTGCACTTAAGTTAGCCAATATTAAATATTTATTTTCTTATAATTAAGTATTTTTATGGGATTTCTAGGCTTAAAATGTTTGCTTGAATGGTAGATATCTTTCTATAGTTTCTCCTACAAAATTTCCTTTGATCTCTCCATTTCGATCACTAAGGCAACCATACCTTATGCCCGTCATTTTTTTGGCTTCATGGATTGAAAAAACGAAATATACTATTAAAAAATTTTACACATCATTTAAGCATAATGAAGACAATGATTTTCACAAAATGCCTTGAGCATCTTTGTTAAAGGCACCTACGTGAATTATTTAAGAAGTTATATGTTTGGACAAGTAGTCTAAATTATCGCACAGAATAATTTTTAGATTGTAATTTAATCAAAGCAAAGCATTACCAGGTTTTCATCCATAAAATAGGGTAAATTTGTGGATATTTTATATTATAAAGTAATGCTGATATGGTCAGTCTAACTTATCAACTAGAAAATTTGCTAGTACCATTTATATATATTATTTTCTTTTACCATAGCTCAAGAAAAGTATATAATTAAGTGTAAATCACTTGTTAAGTAGGAAAGCAATTGTCATATGACAAATCACAGAGGTCATCATCTTTGACAAATCGATTGCTTTTAAAATAAATAAATAAATAAATAAACTAGTGACGGGTTTACATCTGGCCGCATCTCGTCCACACGGTGGTTTGTGATGCTTTAAAGACTATAATATTTCTCCATCTACACAAAAACAAGCGCAAAAACGCGAAGGAATATCACCCTAAATCTCTTCATCAATCTAGTCCAGCAATGCAGTTATTGCTTTTGGGGAACACCCTTTAAATGGATCTTGGATGCACATCCATTTCACTCCCAAGGATCCTAAAGATTCAACTCCTCTCTCTCTCTCCGGGTGCATATATTTGTAGATTGGTTTGGGCTTGGAGCTTTGTAAGGAGGAGGTAGAGGATGGGAAGCAGCTATTATGGCGACTTGGGGTTGGGAAGTGGAAGATCTAGTTCCTCTCGCAAGGGGAAGAAAAGCAGTTCAGAGAAGCCAAAGCAACCCAGAGAGGACTTGGCGTGGCTCAGTTGGAGAAGATCAGACTGCAAGATCAAATGGCCGAATATCTTCCCTCCCTTCGCTCCCCATTTCATAGTAATCTTAGAACGGTCTCTTTCATTTTCTCTGGATTTCCTTTTTCCCCACTTATATAAGCTGCTTTAAGAGTTGTTATTTAATAAATCAACAGGTATAATTTTCTCTAGTAATGGTCGTATAGTTTTTCATGAAGCTTTCTTGTAATGGTTGTCTTCAAGCAGGATGACATGAGAGTAGATATGGCATTTTCATCATCTCCCTCTTCCTCAAACATGGTCTCATCGTCTTCAGTCGTCTCTCTTCATCCCCAGAACATGGTATCTCTCTTTCTCTCTCTAGAAAACATCATGTCAAGCTCGATCTCATTAGAAAACAGCAAAATTGAAAGAGAATATAGTTTTTTTTTGAAAAAGGGGAAGCCAACGCCTATATTTCCTGACGTGTCTTTGATTTGTGAAGCCATTCAAATTTTTTCATAAAAGTAACGGCCTTCAAATTTTGTGAGCAAAATCACCATAGTGTCTTCGAATCAATAGCTCTTAGGAACAAGATCATCATAACCACAATAGTTTAATTGGTCTTTTCACCTTTCTTACAGCTAACAAAATCTTATATTATAATTCAGTTCAGTCCTAAACCATCATGATCAACAATCCTAGCCTAATTTCCTTGGAACTTGTTGAAGAGTCATTGAAACACTCCATTGAAAAATCTATTTTTTTGAGAGGAATTTTGGAATACATATTTTAACCGTACCATAAGCTGAAAAAAAAAAAAAAAAAAGCTTAATGATCGTATTTCGTATTTTCAATTCCTCAGTCTTAGGGGAGGAAAGGTAATCTTATCAGATCCGTTCTACTCGAACCCTTTCTCACATCTTTCTTGCATGAATTCTCTCCTCTCGTGATACGTAGATGAATTGTGGAGACACTGAAAGAAGGCACATCCCACATGGTGAATTCCCACCTAGTCCTCCGTCCAGGTATCATGAGTTTAATTTTCCTATGATTCCAAACTTTTGATCCATTGACCAATAAAATTTATTTCATACTACTTTTCAAACTTTTTTGGTGTCAATTAATGCCAGGCCCTTCTCAAATCACAACAATACCTTTCTACCCCATCATTATGCACTATCAACTCCATCGCAGCCCTTGGAGAAAGAAACCACGGAGGTTGTCTTCAAAACTTTTACCTGCTCTAGATTTTGATGAAGAGCACCTACTTTGAAAAGCATTATTATCTTCTCTTGATGAGAAGACATGCATTTTTATTATATAATACTAAATCTCATAACTCGATTATTTTGCAGAACTCAATGCAGAAGAAGCTACGGCATGATCAAAATTGCTTGACAGGTTCAACAAGTCAGCACTCTGATTCAAGTGATACACAAGAAATAGATCTGGAGCTTAAATTATGACTATAGACACCTGAGAGATGCGCTCTAGGGTGATGTTTTTGTTCTTCTACAATAATTCTATGTTGCACGTATTATAGTTGGGATGATAACTGTTCATTTTACCGAAGGAATTCATGTGATGGGCGATCCAAAGCCATTGAAAAGTTTGTGAACTCCTATCAGATTACTTGCATCCTGAATTGAGAAACCCCTTGTTCTTGCTTCTATTCATGTTTTTTTTTTTTTTTTTTTTTTTTTTTTTTTTTTTTTGTATCGAGACGTTGAGATATTGTTCTGATCATTGAAATGTAGAAGGAATCAGAATAGCTATTCAGCATTTCATTTTCGATTCTATGTTCAACATATTTGTGAGCTCTTACCGGCACAGCAAATCAATGTCTTCTTATAACACCAATGTCCATAGAGTGCATGAGCTTTTCCATAGCTTGGTGTTACAGGAAGTGCACATATTCGGTAGGTTGTTCATTTCTCCTTGTGCTCATCCGAAGGAATGGAGTTGAGAAAGTGGTGAATTTGGACGCAGGAGGGAATCTCCTCACAATGAAAAGAGTTTCTTTTGGAGCTCTATCTTAGGTTGGTTCAGGATTTGAATGATTCTTCTTTTGGGTTATAGTGAATTAGAGAATGGAGAAGATTTCAGAACCTAGTTTGGTGTCCCGGCAGGAGGTTTTTTGCTTGAAGCTTAATGCAAGATAAAAAAGGGAATGTTGTAAGCTGCCAGTTTGTGTAACTTGGTGATGCTTAAGCAGTCAGTGTCTTCTCTTTATGAAGCTTCGCTTCTTTGGAGCGATGAAAGACAAACATAACATGGGCTACATGCTTGGATTAAGGTGATCATATATATTTTTTGAGATAACAAAATGTTTTGGATGCAATCTGGGGAGGAAAATCCCCCAAAATATTTTATTTGAGATAACAAGATTACCGCAGAAGATTTTGTTTCGTGGAGAGTGAGACTAAGCCCAATCAAACTTTGGCATGACAAAAATTGAATTTGAGCTTGAAAAGAGTTCAAGCTTGTTTTAATAACTACTATATATGTTCAGGTTTATTTTTGAATGAACTAAATACAAGTCTAATTGGTCAACCTGAAGATCCTAAATTGGGCATGAAATCAATTTGAGGCTGAATCAAGCACGGTTTAAGCTTGAATTGGAGCTTGATTTAAGCTCTAAAAATTTAAATTAAAATTTAATAGATTTTGTATATACTCTATCCAAGCTTGAATCAGACCTAATATCATGGTACATTGGATCTGAAAAACAATAACAAGTATTATATGTATATGTATATATATATATATATATATATATAGTGATCAAACTAGGTCTTATCAACTTAGCTTGAAACTCACATTGAGCCTAAATTGATAGTTTAAGCATGGTTAATTTGGCTTAGATCATATGTTTACTTTGATCACTCCAACGAATGTGAGATAAAGATTCTATTATTATTATTATTATTATAGTATTAACATTAATCCTTGGAGCCATGGGTTGAGCATCATGATTTAGCTTAAAAATTGAGGCAATTAATTTATTCTTGTATTCTCTCACGTTGCTGTGAATCTCCCTACCGCAACCCTATGCCGGTCGTTCGTCATCCTCTCTCTTTCTCTGCGCACGCGCGCGCGTTGTACGTGCGTGCGCGCGTGTTTTTCTGCCCTAAGACATGGAGCCATTGATGGGTTGCAATCAACGCACCCACCGGGGCACGGAGCCGTCGGAGTCTCGAAGATGCGCGTCGAGTTCTAATTGCTCTCCGACTAACTGACCGTCTGATTCCCTCCCAAAAAAAACTAATAATAATAATTATTACCGCCAAGCCACGTTCTTCCAACATAAAAAACGAAGATCCTTCTTTTCGAAGGCTCAAAGATTGGTTACATCAATGAAAACCCTCTAACGCTTAAGTAAGCAACTCAGAAACAATGAAGAAAAAGTTGATAGAAAATAGTTAGAGGGCTTGAGTTCATATCCCTTTCCTTGTTGTGAGTGTGGGTTCTTATACCTGTTTAAAGATCTCATTTCTCACTTTTAGAAGGTGGCTAATCCCAATGTATTGTTGTCCGATAGCGGATAGATGACCATGCTGACATAGACAGATTGCAACTGACACTGGGCATGTCAAAGGTATCTTACCCTACCAGCCATCTGCTAGGCGCGATGCCATAGGTGGCAGATGGCCTAGTCGTGTTAGGCGTGCATCGTTACAGATAGTGGCACGCATAGTTGCAGACGGTTAGTGGGCCACGTAGCAGCTGCAGATGGTTGGTCAGTCACATAATAGTATCAGGCGGCTCGAGGCAGAGGGGATCTGAGGTCCGAGGCTAAGGGGATCCATAGCTGGAGGCCGACGGGACGAGGTTCAAAGCCGAGGGAACTCGCAGCTGAAAGTCGAGGGGACTCGAGGTCCGAGGCCGAGAGGACCTCGGTAGCCTCGAAGGCCGAGGCCGAAGGGGTTCCATCAGTTGCATCCTTCATCATCTCTAACGCGGCTTGATCAACCACATCAATAATAATAATTATTATTATTACAAAAATGCCATCACATCTGTTTTGCCCTCTGCAAGAACAATGGCAACGCTGATATTACGGAAAACTCTAAGACCGACCTAACAACGAAGACATAAAGCCAGCGAAAACCTGTGCGATTTTGTTAAAACAAAATATGTGCTATTTTCGAACCATCCGTTGGCCCTTCAACGCCAAATTTCTCTCAAGTATAAAGGCGAACCACCCATTCCTAGGGCGATGAGAAGAGAGGGGAGAACGTAAGAAGCAGAGAAGAGGCAACCAATCCAGCCGAAAGTATCTGGATGGGTGATCTCCTTCGCATCACCGTCTTCCTTCTTCCCATCCTCCTTGGGGCCAATGTGGTCGAGCCCTCGCTGTCTGATCTCATTGGAATCCCGTTCGGCCGGTCCGGTCTTCTAAATCCATTGCCGTCACCGGCAACTGAGAATGCCGTCAAGGCCGCGGAGGCCGTCAAGAAGCCCGACTTCGAGACGCAGTTCGCCGGCGCATGGAAGCTGGTGAGGGAGAATGCAGGGGTGTCGGCGATGCACCTCGTGATCATGAAGAACAACAAGGCCATCATGTTCGATTCCACTGTGTTTGGGCCATCGCAGATCGGCCTGCCGGAAGGCAACTGCCGCGTGGATCCCCACAGTCCCACGAAAGAATTGGACTGCTGGGCCCATGCCGTGGAATTTGATATCGATACTGCAGAGGTCCGGCCGCTGAAGGTAGCTTGTCTTACATTCTCTCTCTCTATTTTCCTTATGCGTGGACGCAGGTTAATTATATGTACAGGCCTCTGCTTGTACGTTGCGACTCAATGGTGAAAAGAGTTACTTGGATAATCTAGATGAAATTTTATATGAATGAATTAGCTACGTTTTTTTTTCTTTTTTTTTTTTTTAATTTTATCCAGAGAAAGAGTTAACGTACTGAGTGTTTGAAATTGCTGATTTGCTGTGAATTCTAATTCTTACGTGCACTTGGCTTTGTACGAAACGAGGGAGGAATCTTGTAACCTTAATCTTAGCTGGCGTTCGACTTGGATCAAAACTTCGGAACTGTTTGGTTGTTCAAAAATCTTGAAATTGAAAAAAGTTTTCTCAGAAGGAGAAAAGCCTAGTTTTCATACTGTTTAATTAAAAGATAAACTTAAAGAACTTATTTTCGTATGTTTTAAAAATGCCAGCTTACAGCCTTCCAAAGTGCTGGACATTCTTTGTTCAGTTTTTCAAAAACTATAATTTTCCAAAAGTCCAAATTGCTCTTTTCTTGCAAAAGGAAGGCAAGCCGGCGTTTTTATTGATTAATGGTTACTATATTCTCTTGATAAAGCGAAGTTATTAATATATCAAAAATTGAAGGGAAGGTATAAGGAAGGATTATAATCGGATGACATTTCTTTCTCAAACTGCTAGTCAGGATTATATTCTCGTTTGCCTACGTTGCTGTAAATGGTCACAGGACTTCACTACAGGGCATGGATTAGTTGTTGGAGCCTCTGACTTCCAACTAAATTGTTCAGAGATGATGGTGTTTTTATTCTCTTCCATCTGATGGCGGTTTCTTTTCGCATCTAGGTCCTGACGGACACCTGGTGTTCATCTGGAGGCTTGGACGCCGAGGGGAATCTGGTGCAAACCGGAGGGTATAACGATGGGGGAAGAGGCGTGAGATACCTCGAACCATGTGCCGGCTGCGACTTTAAGGAGTTCACCGTCGATCTCTCGGCACAAAAATGGTATGCGGTATATCTAGACTTATTCTTTGTTTTCAACCAAATGGATATATCAACGAGACTAACCAATGCATGCATGCACGCATGCAGTACTCTTGGTAGTATTAATTAAATCTTATATTCTTATTATTTCTTTTTTTCATATGCATGCAGGTATTCCACCCAACAGATCCTCGCCGACGGCAGCTTCGTCGTCGTTGGCGGCCGCCACGAGTTCAACTACGAGTTTGTCCCCCCGGCGGGAAAGCCCAACACCTTCCAGGACTCAAAATTTCTCCCATTCCTCAAAAAAACGACCGACGATGTAGAGAACAACCTCTACCCCTTCGTCCACCTCAACACCGACGGCAACCTCTTCATCTTTGCCAACGACCGCGCCATCCTCCTCGACCCCAAGGCCAACAATGTCATCCGCGAGTACCCGCCACTCAAGGGCGGCGCCCGCAACTACCCGGCCTCCGGCATGTCCGTCCTCCTCCCCCTCGACCTCCGCCGCTCGGTGGTCAATGCAGAGGTGCTCATCTGCGGCGGCTGCCCCAGAGACTCCTTCAAACTCTCCGCCGAAAAGAAATTCGTCCCCGCTCTCCGCAGCTGCGGCCGCCTCAGCATCAATAAGCCCAACGCCGCCTGGCACGTAGACCAGATGCCGATGCCCCGCACCATGGGCGATATGCTGCTGCTGCCCAACGCCGAGGTGCTCATCATCAACGGCGCCGCCAAGGGCTCGGCCGGGTGGTGGCAGGCCAAGGACCCGGTGCTGACGCCGGTGCTCTACCGCCGGTTGATGAAGCGGGGCCAGCGGTTCCGCGAGCTGGCCGCTGGCACCATCCCGCGCATGTACCACTCCACCTCCGCGGTCCTGCCGGACGGGGACATCCTCGTCGCCGGTAGCAACACCAACAACCGCTACTTGTTCGTCGGCCAGGAATTCCCGACAGAGCTGAGGGTGGAGAGGTTCAGCCCGCCGTACCAGGACCCGGAGCTGAACATCCACAGGCCAAGCATCAACGTCGACGCGCTTCCGGAGGAGGGGATGCAGTACGGGCAGAGTTTCACCATCGCCTTCACGATCCCAACAGTGGGGGTGGTGGACAGGGACGACCTGATGGTCACCATATACGCGCAGCCCTTCACGACGCACGGCTACTCCATGAACCAGAGGCTGCTCATACTGAAGACCGAGGAGTTCCTCCTCAAGAGCGTCGGCAGCTACGCTATCAGGGTGCAGGCGCCGCCGTCCGGGGCGTACGCGCCGCCCGGCTACTACCAGGTGCATGTGGTGCACCGGGGAGTGCCCAGCAAGGGTGCCTGGGTTAAACTCCACTAGACCACGGCGCCAGCATCTTGTGCATTCATTCCCCCCCCCCCCCCCCCCCCCGCCTAACTGTGCTTTTAACAAGTATTTGAGTTAATAAACACAATTGATCATTTTTTCCCCTATTATTTCTCAATAAATTTTAAAAGGATTTGGTAAATTGTTGTCATAGTGTTTGTTTATAAATATTTGGTTTAATTATTTCTTATTTTGATGAATGAGGATACGTACACGATCTATAACCCAGACCACGCAAAACTCAAAACATGTAGCCATTTTTCGTTGGATCTGGGTCGGGCTACCGTTGGACTCGTACCAACCCAAATGCGGGCCTAGATTTGGAGCAAGTGTATGATTCCACCGAGGCACCGACTCTAAATTGCGACACCAGAAGCACATATGAGATCGCTTTTGAAAATAAGGGGAACGTAGTCCATGAACACTCTGAATTTTATAAGGATCCCAGGGATGGTCATTACCATACCTTAATTTAAGCTCAAGTAGCCTTTTTTTTTCTTCTTCTTCTTCTTCTTCTTCTTCTTCTTCTTGTTTTGTTTTCGTCTCATATCAGGACTTAAAGGCAAGATGCATCAGAAGTTACTGCATCCTTCGGAAACATCAACTCGCACCAGCAAAGGTCCATAGGTAATATAAAGGATGACGAGCGTATCTGTGCTATTTTGACATTCAAGTAGTCACATTTTGCCAGTGAATTGCTTTTGTTATCCGCGAAATATAAAGCAGATGGCTTAGACTGCTGATATCTACGTTTTCAATCGCCCCTTGATCTGGCAAGTTGAAAAAGGAGCAACAGGAAGGGAGATGCTGTCGCCAAACTCGTGTGGAAAACTCGTCTATAAGCATGGCAGAAGATTGAAAAAAAAAAAAGAAAAGAAAAGAGAAAGGTAAGTTAGTATACATGAATAGGAGATCAGATGATCAATATCATGGCACTGAGATTCAAGCTCGGGTGCGATGAAAATCCCAATAAATCCAGTACGATGAACAGCATGCCTCCTGCACTGTTTGGACGGAAGATTATTTACCTAGGAGGTTTTACAAGCCCAAAACCAAAGGAAACTGAAACAATGTGGACGCGAGAGGATTTGACTGCAAGAACAGAAAAGCAGAGTTCTTTGAAATATTTAATCAATACAACCTAATATTACTATTATAACAATAACAACAACAACAACAATACTAAAACCTTATTCGCAAACTAGCAGAATTCAGCTATATAAATCTTTTTTTCTTCGTTCTACTCGATTTAATTTTTTTTAAATAAAAATATTAAATCTATCTCTATTATTTATTTTCATATAATTTTTTAATCAACCTCTACATCTTTTTTATTTTATATGTATCAAATTATTCTTTTATACCAATGTATTAATACATATTGATGTCACCTAATAACTCGTCTCGAACGTCGGGATAATGGAGATGATTTCGAGAGGGATGAGTGAGGTTTGGGTCATCTGCTTCTCCTCTTCTCTAGGCATGAACCCTGCAAAGAAGCCCCCAGAGGCCGGTTGCTTCGATGGGGACCCTCCAACGATCAAGTAAGTCACTCGGGACAACAGCAGAATGAATTAGAAAAGGTTTGCTTGAACTTGGGGTTCACCCCTCCTCAATACAAGTGAGGGGCTTTTATACCTGTTTGAGGGACCTTCTTACCCTCCCGGGGATCACTGAGTCGGAGGCATCGTCGTTAGCGAAGGATAGATGGCAGGTGGCAGGATTAGTGGGGGACAAGCCCCTGAGGTTGTCAGAGATGCTCTGGCATGCCACCCTTCTGCTGGTCGCGGCTTCGCAGGAGACAAGCGGGCATGAACGGCGTCAGGCGGCGCTGCAACTGATCATGGTTGTACAGGGTCACAGGGGGATAGTAGGTCGTACGATAGTTGTAGACGTCAGCCGGCCCACGCGGGAGCCCCGCGGTCCAGGCCCGAGGCCGAGGCATAACCAAGTACGAGGCTTGAGTTGAGGACGACCTGAAACTGAGACCGACACGAGGCCGGGGCCGACTGGAGCCGAGGCCAACTGAGGCCGACTGGGGGCCAACTGGAGCTGAGGCCGACCGAGGCCGACTGGAGCCGAGGCCGACCGAGGCCAACTGGGGCCGAGGCTGACTGGGGGCCAACCGGAGCTGAGGCTGACCGAAACTGAGGCCGACTGGGGCCGAGGCTGACTGGGGGCCGACTGGGGCCGAGGCCAATCGAGGCCGACCGAGGCCGACTGAGGGCTGACTGGAGCCGAGGCCGACTGGGGCCGAGGCCGAATGAGGCCGACGGCCCTCGGCTCTGGTCCTCTGTGGCGCAGCCGAAGCAGGGGCCGAGGGAGAAGCTGGGACAACCGCCGGGTTGCCTAGAAGTCGGAGGCAGCCGAGGGAGCCTGGGGGCTGGCACGGAGACGGAAGCAGCACGGCCAAGGGGAACTCGGGCGGCCTGCTTGGAGATGGGAACAAGAGCCTCGGGCGACTGCATGGCCGAGGGGAGTTGGTCCAAGACCAAGGCCGTACGAGGTCGGGGGAAGCTTGGCAGCTTGCATGGCCGAGGGGGTCTCGGCGGCTAGGAGCAGAGGAGAGGAACCAGGGCGTCTGCAGGAGACAGGAACGGGGTCCGAGGCCGCATGCACGGCCATGCAGAACACATGCATGGCCGAAGGAGTTGGAGCTCGATCGGAAGCTAGGGCCAAGGCCGAGCGAAAGCTGGCTCCATGCAGAGGAGAGAGAAAAGGTGGCGGACAGGGGGAAGGCCGCCCTAGACCTGCCGGGCCCGTTGAGAACTTGCCGAGACCGAGGAGGATAGGCCAATTTGTTAAGGCCAAGCCCAGATGCTGTTATTATGGCCCATGGGGGCCCACTGGCCCCATCAGATGCCCCCCACACTCCTTGAGCTTATGTGCCCTGCATCGGCTTAAGCGAAAGGAGTGTAAAACTTTTTACCTTCACATCTATCCTTTCATGTCAACTTTGACTGTGATTCGTTCTAGATGGGAAACCCCTTTCCTTTTGCGCTGCCTTGTGTAGACATCTTTACGCTCTCTGGAGCCATGCTTTTTGCCTGTTCAAAAACTTTATGCAAAGTTTGAAGATAAGTTGGTTACCTTTGTCTGGCAGCCAGTAATCCTCTCCTGATGCGGAGCTCGGAAGTGGATGCCCGTTAGCTGTGAGTCGAAAGTTGACCTCTCCGGCTGTGAGCTGGTTTTGGGTCTTCTACTTTGGTCATAAAATTGGGAGGTGGGTGCCCGTTAACTGTGAGCTAGGGAGTTGGCCTCTCTCAACCGTGAGTTGTCTTGGGGCTTCTTGATGACTAAAAGTGACCAGTAATATGTTGCAAGTATATAATTTAGATAAAGGTCTTACTTGATTGGTCATTGGCCATTGAGGTAAAGTTAGAGCCGCTGAGGCTAAAGTGAAGTCGTTGAGGCTGTGATAAAGCTGCTGAAGTTGTAATGAGGTCATGAAGGAAGATGAATGGAGCCGCTGAGGCTGCAGTAAAACTGCCTTGGAGGTTTCGCGGCCAGCTCGAGTGGTGACCCAAGAGTTGTTGAAGTAGTCAGGTTCCTTTTAACCTTGAAGGGTGACCTAAGAGTTGAGAGTCATCAGGTGTCTTTTTCTTTGCGCCAGCAATCTTTGTTGCCGACGCTGAAATCAGTTTTTGATCTTTGGTGCCGAGTTGGCCTCGGGCTTGAGTATCGATGGTACATCAGGCTTTGAGTATCGACCGAAGTCAGGCTTTAGTGTTGATGGTACATCGGGCTTTGAGTGTCGACCGGAGTCGGGCTTTGAGTGCCGATCGGAGTCGGGCTTGAGTGTCGACGGTACATCGGGCTTTTGAGACGCCAATGCAAGATTGGTCTTGAATGTTGATGCAGAGTCGGTCTTCCCTACATGACATTTTCAAGTATCAATGAAAGAAATACTGTTAAGTATGGTGTACTTAGCTCTTGTAGCACTCTCGTTTTCTTCTGTTGATTTGGATACTTCAGTCCGCTTGTGGTCTACCCCCCAGAGAAATAGGCCAAGGGGCTGAGGCCGAGGTCGAGGCCAGTTTCACGCGAAGAGAGAAAAGGTGGTGGTGGTTGAGCGGGAGTTAAGGCCGAGGCTGAGCACTTCTGAGGCCGATAGGGAAGTCCGAGTGCTGAGGCCGTACGAGGCTGAGGGAAAAAGCTGAGGCCAAGGGGAGTTCGGGAGCTTGCCGAAGCCACGGAGTTGGGAGCCGTACGAGGAAAAAAGTCGAGGCCGAGGGGAGCTCGAAAGGCTGCATGGAGAGGGAAGTGGGACCCGCACCAGGAGCTTGCATGGCTGAGGGAGAGTTCAATCGTTGGCTTGGTGTGGAGTGCCAGGCTCTCTCATGGGACCAAAGGAGGGGGGCCCACGATGTGACATCTTCATGTAGGTGCCTGGCTCTCCCATAGGCTTAACAAAAGGAGTGGCCGATGGGTACCACGCAAAGTTATCAATTTCGTTTCGGATTATATTTCGATTTAGCTTATGAAACGAAATATTTCGGTATCGACCATTTTGGTGCTTCGTTTTGGAATATATATATATAATAATAAATTTATTTATAATTTATATTCTTTATAAATAATAATAACAACATAAAAATAAAGAGTTTAAGCTTTTAAGAGTTTGAAATATATATATATAATGAAAAATTTATTCATAATTCATATTCTTCATAAATAATAATAACAATATAAAAATAAAGAGTTTGAGTTTTTACGAGATGCGACTGTGGGGATAGGATAACTAGAATTTTTATTATATATATATATTTTAAAATGGGGATAGGATAACTAGGATTTTTTTTGATATTATATATATATTTTTTAAAATGGTTTTGAAAGGTTTAATAATTCATAAATTGGTCTCCAAAATATATTTTACCGAAACGGTCGAAACATACCAAAACGACTGAAATATACCGAAACGCACCAAAACGGCCGAAAAATATTCCAAAACGAAACGTAGTACTTATCTTTTCGGATAAGCTACCGAAACGAAATGTCTCGGCCGAAACGACCAAAACGAAACGAAATTGACAACTTTGGTACCACGTGCATCATTGGATTTCATGGCCATGCTCTTGGCCCTTAATGCAACGTACCTCAGGAGCTTGCTGGAGATGGCAACGGGAGCCGAGGGGGAGCTCGGGCGCTCGTACAGAGAAGGTGCCGGAGGGTGGGAGCCTTCCTGCATGAAAGATGGAACCTTAGAGCCTCCGAGAGGGAGCTCGGGAGCCAGGGAGAAGCTCGGGAGGACGAGTGGAGCAGGACGACCGAGGGGAGCTCGGTAGCTTGCATGACCGAACGGAGCTCGGTGCCGAGGTCAAGGCAGGCCGAGGGGAGCAGAGGCTGAGGCAGGCAGTACAAGGCTGAGGGGGGGCTCAATAGGCTGCATGGCTGAGGGGAGCTCAGGCGACTGCATGGCTTGGGAGCCAAGGCCGAGGCAGGCCGGGGGGAGCAGAGGCCGAGGCAGGCCGTACGAGGCTGAGGGGGGCTCGACAGGATGCATGGCCGAGGGGAGCTTGGGCGACTGCATGGCTTAGGAGCTGAGGCCGAGGCAGGTCGGGGCTGAGGGGAGCAGGAGATGGAGGCCTTCTGAGGCCGACGGGAGCTGGCAATGAAGACTGGAGCTGGGCGGAGGCCTTCTGAGGCCGACAGGAGCTGGCAGAGGCATGGTGGGGTTGAGATAGATCTGGAGACACCAGGACAGGGCCGGTCCTGGCGTCGTGGAGTCCGGAGGTAGCTGGGGTTGAGGAGGCCTTCCGAGAGCATGGATACGGAGTTGGGAGCTCCTTGCCTTGACCTTCTCATCTCCCAAGCCAGCTCTGCAGAAGGATGAAGGTGTCCGGAGGCAGCTGGGAGGAAGCTTGGACATGGGAGCTGGAGGTGCTGTTACCCTTACTTGGGCCTTCCTCCGCGTCGCCATCCGTAGGAGAGAAGGCTGCTTGGGCGGCGAGTGGTGGCTCTCTAAGCTTTAAGTCGCTAATGAGCTTGATGACGGTGGATCTCTTGCTGGGGAGATTCCCGGTGGGATGAAGGATGGCTAGCCTAAGTAGCGACCAAAGAGCGAGTGAAAGCTTTTGCTCGCTGTTGTGTGGTCATGGGATGTTGCGTCTGGAGCTTTTGGACAACCACCGTCAATGCTCGGATTTGCAGGGTGAGGGTGGCAAGATGTTCTGCTTGAATGATCTGAGATAGAGGTGATGGTGGAACGAAGAGCTGGCCTCCTGCTGTTTAGCTCGTTGAAGGTGCCACCCAGTGTAACTGGCAAAAGCTTCTTGGATCTTTGTCATCACCATCTTTTCATCCACCATTACTATCATAGAGGGAGTGAGGGCTTGTAACTTAGTATCGTAAAACTCTGCTTTCAGCCCTTACCTGACATGCCAATCTGATGTCGCCTAATAACTTGTCTCGAACGTTGGGTTAACGGAGGTGATTACTTGTCTCGAATGTTGGGTTAACGGAGGTGATTTCGTGAGGGATGAGTGAGGTTTGGGTCGTCTGCTTCTCCTCTTCTCTAGGCGTGAACCCTGCAAAGAAGTCCCCAGAGGCCGATTGCTCTGGTGGGGACCCTCCGACGATCAAGTAAGTCACTCGGGACAACAACAGAATGAATTAGAAAAGGTTTGCTTGAACTTAGGGTTCACCCCTCCTCACTACGAGTGAGGGGCTTTTATACCTATTTGAGGGACCTTCTTACCCTCTTGGGGGATCGTTGAGTCGGAGGCGTCATCGTTAGCAGAGGACAGATGGCAGGTGGCAGGATTAGTGGGGGACAAGCCCCTGAGGTTGTCAAAGATGCTCTGGCATGCCACCCTTCTGCTGGTCGCGGCTTCCCAGGAGACAAGCGGGTCTGAACGACGTCAGGCAGCGCTGCAACTGATCGTGGTCATATAGGGTCACAGGGGGAGAGTGGGCCGTACAACAGTTGTAGACGTCAGCCATCCCACGCGGGAGCCCTGCGGTTCGGGCCTGAGGCCGAGGCGTAACCAAGTACGAGGCTTTAGCTTGAGTTGAGGATGACCTAAAACTAAGGCCGACACGAGGCCGAGGCCGACTGGAGCCGAGGCCGACTGGGGCCGAGGCCGACTAAGGCCAAGGCCGACTGGGGCCGACTGGAGCTGAGGCCGACTGGGGTCGGCTGGGGGCCGACTGGAGCTGAGGCCGATCGGAACTAGGGCCGACTGGGCCGATCGTGGCCGACTGGAGCCGAGGCCGACCGGAGCCCAGGTCGGCCGAGGACGACCGAGGCCGACTAAGGGCTGATTGGAGCCGAGGCCGACTGGGGCCGAGGCCGACTGAGGCCGACCGAGGTTGACTGGGGCCGAGGCCCATTGAGGCCGACGAGCCCTCGGCTCTGGTCCTCTGTGGCACAGCTGAAGCAGGGGCTGAGGGAGAAGCTGGGATAGCCGCTGGGTTGCCCAGAAGTCGAAGGCAGCTGAGGGAGCACGGGGTTGGCACGGAGACAGAAGCAGCACGGCTGAGGAGAACTCAGGCGGCCTGCTCGGAGATGGGAACGAGAGCCTCGGGCGACTACATGGCCGAGGGGAGTTGGTCCGAGACCGAGGCCGTATGAGGCCGAGGGAAGCTCGACAGCTTGCATGGCCGAGGGGGGCTCGGCGGCTGGGAGCAGAGCAAAGGAACCCAGGCGTCTGTAGGAGACGGGAACAGGGTCCGAGGCCGCATGCATGGCCATGTAGAACACATGCATGGACGGAGGAGTTGGAGCTCGATCGGAAGCTGGGGCTGAGGCCGAGCGAAAGCTGGCTCCATACAGAGAAGAGAGAAAAGGTGGCGGATGGGGGGAAGGCTGCCCTGGACCTGCTGGGCCCGTTGAAAACTTGCCGAGACCAAGGAGGATAAGCCGATTTGCTGAGGCCAAGCCCAGATGCTGTTATTATGGCCCATGGGGGCCCACTGGCCCCATTAGATATATGTTAAAAATGTTCAAACCATTTAAAACATTCTTTTCTCAATTTATCTTTAATTGAGGCTACCATCTCTTTTTAAGAATGAATTCATTTCTTATTTCATCTTTTTTTATATTACCATATATATTTCTTTCAACATTTTTATTTTAATCATATTTATTTTATATATGTATAATTTTTATAATTATTTTATAATTTTGTTTCAATTTAACAGATATTCCATGATTGCATAATATTTTAGTTATAATTTTTATTTTTATTTTAATCCTATAATCAATATCATCCTCAATTTTCTCTTCTCAATGAATAGTTAATCCTAAATATAGAAAATGATTACTTTTAGAAAATTCATGATTCTTAATTTTTACTTTTAGTTGGAAAAAGGCTTAGATGAGTTAAGTTGAGTAGAGTAGAATTCATCTATATTTCTAATAGTACTAAAATTACTCCCATGTAATCTATTTTTATTTTACTTAGCCTAACATCTTTAAATTCTAGTTCATTTCTTTGTAATCCCAACTTATGATTAATTTCAATATTAGTTTCATCTATTTGTATTATATCAACTCAAAAAATATGTACCATAAAATACCATCACAAATATATTTAGTAAATCCATATATAATTAAAATAAAAAGATAAGAATTAAGAACGGATCTCTAAAGTAAACATATTGTAATTGAAAAATTTACTGATGCTACTAATAAGTAATTCTTGCACTAATAACAACACCATGATATGTCCTTTATTATGTAAATAATCTAATTGATACCTATTTCTTTATTGACACCCATAATGAGACTTTATGGTGGCTCTATCATATATTTTCTTTAAATCAATAAAAATAATATGAAAAACTCATTCTTTTTCTTAATATTTTTTTCATTAATGTTTCAAGAAAAAAAAGGGCTTCTATAATCAATCTTCATGATATAAAATCAGATTGACTATTCAATATTTTTTTATTACTATCTCAATGCATGCTCAATTATCCGCTCCTAATATTTATAATATAACTCATGAGTTTAATACCAAGACAACTAGAGCAATTTTAAATGTCATATTTATTTTTATAAATTGATACTACAGTACTCTTCATTCATCAAGCATATTCTTAGTTATAATATTTTATTAAATAAATTTATCACTTAAATTATTCATTTTTAAAATATTTTCAAACGTCAATAGAAATTTTATTAGGCCTTATTGTTCTTTTTATTTTCATCTTTTTTCGTAACATCTTTTACTTCAAATATTCTAATTTTATAAATATATATAATATTTCTATTTTTAATGAAACTAAATAAGACAATTTAAGTTATTTGCATAATTTTTATTTAATAATTTATTAAAATAACTCCCCTACCTCTTTTTGATCTTGTCTTCCTTAATAAAATCAAAGTATCTAATCATATGAATATTCTTAGCTGACGATTATTCTTCAACACATGACAAACTGATCATAAGACTTGGCAATATATGATGCAACATTTGCTGACATCAAGAAAATGAATGAAATGGATATGGTTGATCAATGAGGGGCGTGGGAAATTCAAGGAAAAGATGCAAACACAAGGAAGATTTTGAAATGGGTACAGCAATCCAAGTAAGAGATTCTAGACCTGATCTGATTGATCACCCTACCGGTTTGATGAGCTACAGGGATGACTGAATTGATCACCGTACCCTATGTTTCCATACCATTTAGCACTTGTCTGTATTTCAAGACAAGAATGAATGAAAGGTTTCCAACAGCTCAGAAAGGTGATATATTGACTGAAAGGGGCAGGACACGAAGGAAAGGAGAGCAGTAGTAGAAGCTTTTCCATGAATCTAAATTTCATCATATACCTGAACCAAAAAACAGCTCAGAAAGGTCAGATAGAGACTGATAAAGGCAGGACATGAAGAAAACAGAATAGGACTGAAACCTCTTCTATGATTACAAGCTTCATCATTTACCTCAACCAAGTCTGACAGAAGGGTTTCCTTAAAATCCTGATTTCATCTACAAAGAAGAGTTTTGGACAACAAAAGATACTTCAAGGTATCATTCAGATATCAAATGCATGGGTCCTTGAGTTTATATACTCTGTCATGACCAAGTAGTCTCCTAAAGAGATTCTCAAAACCTTATTTCAAAATAGTGAAGCATGATCATGCCATACCTACCCATAGCTTTTTCATAAGTCTAGCGCATAAGTCATGCTTTAAGAAGCTAGTAGCTTGCTAACTATCCTAGTCTTAAGAAGGTTCACTGACAGCTCCTTTCATCTGAATGCATTTATGCCAGATAAAAAGGAGCTCTGGTTTTCAGAAGTCATAGATAGTTTTAAGTGACACGAAATACAATCTTGCCTCCTAAAACCTTTTGTTTTACACTTAGAACCTGCACTGTAGCTCATCAAAGTTATCCCTGTGGCGGTGAAATCCAATGAATTTTACACAAGGTTAATTACGGAAGCAAGGTTCGTTTTCCTTCACTACTAAAACATTGATCCAATGTATAATCCACAAAAAGAAAAAGAAATTTCTTCAGTATAAAATGAATCAAATTCAGAAAAAATGTTCTTAAACCAAGCAAAATGGACGAGGAGGAATCCCCTGCTAGTTTAGGATTGAGGCCCAGTTGAATTAAGTTGTATAAAATATATATATAATTCAGCAAGTAATACAAATTGAGAACTCTCCCTTAAATTTTTCTATGGAACAGCTTGAAATATATATATATATATATTATTGTCGACAAGCAACACGCCTCGGACGTCGGGCTAACGGTGATGGTCTGACGGGTTGAGAGGGAGGTCTGAGAGTCCTTCTCGAGCAAGAACCCTGCACAGAAGTCCCCGGAAGCCGGATGCTTCGGTGGGGACCCTCCGACACTCAAGTAAGTTACTTGGGAACAGATGAAGATGAGATAGCAAAAACTAGAGAACTTGAGTTCCTATCCCTCCCTCATCATGAGTAGAGGTTTTTATACCTGTTCGAGGGCTTCCTTTTTTCGCTTCCAGAAGGTGGTTGATTTCAAGGTGCCCTTGTTCAGTAGCAAACAGAGGGCAAATCTAACAGCGACAGGCCGTAACCAGCACCGAGCATATCAGAGGTGTCTTGCCCCGCCGGCCATCTGCATAGCGCGGCGCTACAGGTGGCAGGTGGGCAGTTGTGTTAGGCTTGTACCGTTACGGGCTGCGGCCATGTGCTGTCGTAGGAGATAGTGGACCACGTGGTTGCCACAGACGGTTGGTGGGCCACATGGGGTCCTCGAGGGCGAGCCTAGGTCGAGGCGTAGCAAAGTCTAAGGATTGGGCTGAGACTGAGGCCGACCCAAAGCTGAGGCCGATTGGGTCTAGAGCAGGCCGGCTAGGGCCGAGGCCGACTGGGGCCGAGGCAGTCTGGAGATGAGGCCGACCGGGGCCGAGGCAGTATGGAGACGAGGCCGACCGGGACCGAGGCCGACCAGGGCCAAGGCCAACTGGGGCTGAGGCCGAGGCCGACTGGGGCCAAGGCAGTCTAGAGACACGGCCGACCGGGGTCGAGGCCGACTGGGGCCGAGGCAGATTGGAGATGAGGCCGACTGGGGTCGAGGCAGTCTGGAGTCGAGGCCAACTGGGGCTAAGGTCGACCGGGGCCAAGGCCGACTGGGGCCGAGGCAGTCTGGGGACGAAGCCGACTGGGGCCGAGGCTGTGCCGGCCAACGATGGATGGCCCTTCACCAGGTCCCCTTGGGCCAGATCCCAATCGAAGACGGCGCGCATCTCCCATTAAGTCTGCCTCCAACAGGGTTTGATCAGCCACATCAGATGCCCCCCGCCCCTGAGGTGGTGTGGGTACTCTTTCCACATGGCGAAAGGGGCGCATCATTACCCTAGGCTGATCCCAATGAGTCATCAGCCGCTGGATGATACACGTGGCTTACGCCGCTCCACTGCTAAGCTTTAAAGAAGATCCTCCTTGATGCAAGGGGAAACCCCTCGGGCTCTCAAAAAGGCGCTCGCCATCGTCGATCCAAAATGGCTAACGTCTCGTCATTGGTCAATCACTTTGTACTTCGCTCCGTGGGCTCCTACCGAGGCAACCTCCCCACTGAGAGGCAGGCACGTAGCACGTCACGTCAGACGGGGTAGTTCAAAAGAGGAGGGGCACCCTGCGAATGGCTCCTCAATACTACCAGAGCCTTCCTTCTCTCCCAAGTCTGCTTCTTGCCCAAGTCTCACCTGCTTCCACCCGTCTTCTTTGTCCTCACCAGGTTAGTCTTCCTGCGCTTCCGCTTTCTCCCCATATCTTCCTCGGTAGGTTTGAGTCCTCTACCCCGCCACTACAACAGAAACTAAATTTAGCGACGCCAAAATGCGTCACTAATGCATCGCTAAATTGGCTTTCACGATGCATTAGCGACGCAATTATGGCATCGCTGCAAGTCTCGTCACAGAATAAATTTTGTCGCAATTGCATCGCTAAATAGCGACTCTCAGCGACACATTCTATTACGTCGCAATATTGCGACGTAAGCCGCATGTCGCAGGGTTTTCAGCCACCACGTGATCGTGATAGTGGAGATTCTTGATGTATTTTTTTCTTTACTTTTATTTGTTGTACATGAAAATTTTAAATTTTAATATATTAATTATTTTTGAAATTTAATGATGAATGTTTCGATCAATATTAGTGTTTCGATCAATATCAGTGTTTCGATCAATATTTTGTAAATTTAACCGTTTTAATTTTTAATATATATATATATATTTTTTAAAAAAATTAATTAGCGACACATTAGCAACTGAAATTACGTCGCTAATATTTTTAAAATATTATTATTAAATATTGCGATGCAAGGAACTGATGTCGCAATATTGCGACACATTTGAATGTGTCGCAATATTGCGACGCAATCGAATGCATCGCGATATTAAATTTAACCATTTTAATTTTTAATATTTTTTATTTTTTTAAAAAATTAATTAGCGACGTATTTGCGACTGAAATTGCATCGCTAATATTTCTAAAATATTATTATTAAATATTGCGATGCAACGTCTTGGCGTCTATGGTCTGGGCACTAGAGCTTCTACATATTTTTCCCATCAGGCCTTAAGTTCGCGCTATTCTGGTGATATTACTGTCGAGCGTTTAGAGGATATTCGGAGATCTATTACGAAGAAGGTTCAGCAAGAGGTTCGACATGAGTTTGACTAGCGCACGGAAGTCCTTCAGCACGAGCTCTCTGACATAAGAGAGTAGATGCGTCACATGCGGGATTTGGTTAGCCGCATATCGCAGGGTTTCAGCCACCACGTGATCGTGATAGTGGAGATTCTTGATATATTTTTTTTTTACTTTTTATGTGTTGTACATGGAAACTTCAAAATTTTAATATATTAATTATTTTTGGAAATTTAATGATGAATGCTTCGATCAATATCAGTGTTTCAATCAATATCAGTGTTTCGATCAATATTTTGTAAATTTAACCATTTTAATTTTTAATAATTTATATTTTTTAAAAAATTAATTAGCGACGCATTAGCGACTGAAATTGCATCGCTAATATTTCTAAAATATTATTATTAAATATTACGACGCAAGGAACTAGCATCGCAATATTGCAACGCCAAGAAGTTGTGTCGCAATATTTAATAATAATATTTTAGAAATATTAGTGACGTAATTTCAGTCGCTAATACGTCGCTAATTAATTTTTTTTAAAATAAAAATATTAAAAATTAAAATAGTTAAATTTAATATTGCGATGCATTCGATTGCGTGCAATATTGCGACGCATTCAAATGCATCGCAATATTGCAACACCAGTTCCTTGCGTCGCAATATTTAATAATAATATTTTAGAAATATTAGCGACGCAATTTCAATCGCTAATGCATCGCTAATTAATTTTTTTAAAAAAATATATATAATATTAAAAATTAAAATGGTTAAATTTACAAAAATATTGATCGAAACACTGATATTGATTGAAACACTAATATTGATCGAAACTTTATCATTAAATTTCTAAAAATAATTAATATATTAAAATTTTGAAGTTTCCATGTACAACACATAAAAAGTAAAGAAAAAAAATATCAAGAATCTCTACTATCACGATCACATGGTGGCTGAAAACCCTGCGACATGTGGCTAACCAAATCCCGCATGTGACGCATCTGCTCTCTTATATCAGAGAGCTCGTGCTGAAGGACTTCCGTGCGCTGGTCGAACTCCTGCTGAATCTTCTGCCGAATGTTCTGTCGAACGTCCTGCCAAACCTCCTTCGTAATAGATCTCCGAATGTCCTCTAAACGCTCAGCAGGAATATCGCCAGAATAGAACGAACTGGAGGCCTGATGGAAAAAATATGCATAAGCTCTAGTGCCTAGACTATAGACCCTGCGGTTTTGCGGCTGGGCACCAACAACCTCCAAAAACACACGTCGACTCTTCTCTGATGAGAGTTCGACGAGCGGTCCCCCATCAGTAGAGTCGACCTGCGATGCCTGGGACTGAAGCTCCTCGACTCGTGCCTTTGAATTATAAAATTAAAATAAATGAATCAATAAATTTCTCTAAATAAAATTTTAGAAATTAAATCGATACAATATAAAGCTAATTTCCTACCACAACCTTCCATGATCGTGTATCGACCCAGGAACCGTCCCTCCTGGTGTGTGTCGCCCTGAATAAACGAAACTCACCAGGATCTCCGCCCTCTTGTTCAGACTACAACAACAGAAAGAAAAATTGATATAAATATAAGTATTTGTAAATAACTAAATTAGTAATTAAATTATTTATGTTTTCTTACCATACGGCGTCTATGCTCCTGAATCGAAATGGATCCCGCAGTGTGGCAGGAGAGATCCGTGCAGGACCGCCCCTCTCGGATCGGTGGTTCGTGCTGACTGATGCGGACCTCCTGCGCCAGCCATCAGACTACCATGCCTGCTGGCACTCGTGCCAAATACCCTCCGGCACAGTTAGTTTCAGAATTTATTAAGATTAAGAAATTTTATATCAGTGATAAATTGTATTTAATGAGTTTACTGAAACTCTAAAAAATAAAACTCCCTCTTGGCTGCAGATACATGGCGCCAATCATAGCCACTGGGATCAGCATGCCTCTGAAATATGGAGCTGATCTGGCTCGATACATGATGCTGCTTAATAAATCTATTAAAAAAATACATGTTTATAAGTAATTGGCTTAAAAACATAAACGAAATATTTACAATTAGTAACTTACAGACCATGAGCATCCAGTCCAAGTACGGTGTGGCCGACGATGGAAGAACTCTCGGAGGAATGTGTCAATCGGCTGGATGATAATACTAATGCAGGATCACCGCCGATGGCTGGAGAGATCGGAGGTTGTGCGATGTGTGGAGATCCGAACTCTCCATCTCCAAAGCTCATGGGATCTGATGCAGTAGGGCTACGTCTCTGCTCACTCTGTCTGTCGCCGATAGATCTACCTCGGCCCGTCATACTGAAAATACTAAAGATTCATGAATATAATTACGATTAATGATTAAATATGTAAAAATATATTTATAAAAATAAATTGAATTTGAAAAAACCTCTATGTTTAGTCGGATTCATTTGTTTCATGAAATATTGGTTCAACATCCGATGTCGTATCGACTGCGATTCAGTTTCATTATCATTGGAAGGAAACCGAACATTTGGATCCGCAATTTCTTGGACATCACCATTTGGATCTCTAAGTGTTGTTTCAGGAGCCCTTGTGTCGTCCTCAATTGCATGCATTTCCATCTCATCCTCTTGAAATGCAGGGCACTCGGCTGATTGACTTGATGAACTCTCGTCTAATACGATTGTTGAACGTGGGACGATTTTAGAAACACCCACCAATCTCATTTGTCGTTGCACAAACTTGGATATCCGCAGTAAAGTACTTGCTGAGCTTGGGATGCAAGGATGAATGGTTCATATTTCTGCAATCTTCATCGATGGTTCACTTCAACTAGATTGTAGTCGTTATGCACCCTTTTGCCCACAGGAACTGTCGGATCGAACCAATCGCAACGAAACAATACGGTTCGTTTAATAGGCCAACTGGGTTATTCAACTTCAACCACCTCTTCTAAATTTCCGTAATAATCCTGCATATTTGCTCCAACACTTTCTTCTTTAACACACACGCCCCAGTTCTGCATGCCACTTGAAGCTGCTAGTCATTCAATCTGAAATTTGTACCCATTAACAAAATAGCCAGTAGAGGTTGTTTCGGTCTTCAATAAAAATATTATCGGTTGTGGACCATGGACCGTTTACCTATAAATTAATAAGCTATTCACAACCAATTCAAAAATAAAAGCCATTATTGAAATTGATTGAGTGATACTACTCACAAATTCATAAAACTAGTAAGCGAACTCTGTTTCTAACTTCTGCCCCATGGCAACTTGACTAATGTCGGGATTCATCTGTCGTTGTCTATCATAATACATCCTTATGGGATGATAAGGATTAAAACTTATGTTAGCAATTAAATATTGTGGTATATTGCAATTTAAATTAGAAGTTCTAATTAAGCATTGAAGTATATACTTACTCAATGTATGGATCGACTTCTCTACAGTTCATTAGGATGTAATAATGTGCTGCATTATACTCATATCGCTAAGATTTCTTGACTTCTGCCCCCCAAATAAACGGCCGATACCTTTAAAAACTGATATTCTACCATCATTAGGTTCTCCTTCGTCCACACATACATCATCGTTATGACCAAGATTTCGGCTCCTCGTACGAACGTGACCCTCAAAGTAATGCGAGGCAAAAGCTAAAACTTCTTCAACCAAGTGTGCTATACATATAGAACATTCAACCCTTGCCTTATTACGCACATTATTTTTTAACTTTTTAAGGTACCTATATGTAAAGGTGAGAAAAAAAATAAACCAATTTTTTCGCAATGAAATAATATTTGAAATGTCAACATGTCTTACTGATGTATATATTTACCTCTTGAAATAATACATCCAGCGATACTGCACAGGACCAGCTATGCTCGCTTCGTATGGCAAGTGAACCGGTAAATGCTCCATTGAGTCAAAAAAACTGGAAGGAAATATTTGCTTCAGCTGGCATAAAATAATTGAATTTCCTCCTCAAGCCTTGCCATGGATGCAGAAGTAATGATTGCGACAGATAACTCCTTGAAAAACAAGCTGAGCTCCATCAATGCCTTCCAGACATGGTGCGGAAGCAACTCACGAAAAGTTATAGGCAATAACCGTTGCATAAAAACATGGCAGTCGTGACTCTTCATGCCGAACAACTTTAGCTTATGCATGTCCAAACACCTACCGATATTTGAGGCATAACCATCTAAAAATTTTAACCCTCTAACCCAGTTACATAATACTTCTCGTGAATTTTTGTCAAGAGTGTAACAGGCTTTAGGATAGGTCCCATCGGCACTCCTCCTCAAATCACCTCTTCTGCAATACTGATTAAGTTCTTCTCTTGACTTTGCAGCGTCTTTGGTTTTTCTTGGGATGTTTAGCACCGTGTTAAATATGTTATCAAAGAAATTTTTCTCGATATGCATAACATCCAAGTTGTGCTGGTGAGATTTGTGCTCCAATATGGCAAATCCCAAAATATACTCCGTTTCTTCTAGTTATGTTCTTTACATATACGGCCATTTATTTTATCTGCATCTGGTTCCCAAGCATACCTCAACCCCAAATGCTCTATAGTATCAAATATATCAGTGCCGAACCTAACAGGTTCGGCGAATTTTGTGACTGCTTTGTTCTTTCGGAAGGCAATCAAGTTACGCCTGTAAGGATGATTTGGAGGCAAGAACTTCCTATGATTATCAAACCATGACTGCTTACCACTCTTCTGCAATGTAAATGCATCCGAATCATACATGCAATGAGGGCATGCCAGACATCCAGCAGTGCTCCAACCAGACAACATTGCATATGCCGGGAAGTCACTTATTGTCCACATCAAAGTAGCTCTCATGATGAAATTTGGTTTCATAGAAATGTCGTAGGCTATGACTCCTGTTTCCCATAACATTTTCAATTCGGCCACCAACGGTTGTAAGAAGACACATCTTTTCCTTTGGATTTGATGGTTCTGGAACCAAAACTGTCAAAAGCATTGCAGAATCTTTCATGCACTTCTATGGAGGAAGGTTATATACAGTCAGTATCATAGGCCAACATGAATACTGTTGCCCCGCTTGACCAAATGGTTGGAAGCCATCGGTACAAAGACCTAATCTCACATTCCTTATATCTTCAGCGAAATCAGGATGATTTTATTGAAATGTTTCCAAACATTTGAATTTGATGGATGCCGCATTTCATCCTCTTTAGATTCATGTTTGGCATGCCATCTCATATCAGCAGCTGTAGCCTCAGATTTGTATAATCTCTGTAGGCGTGGAGTAAGAGGAAAGTAATGCATCCTCTTGTAAGGCACACTTTTCCTCATACTTGTACTAGCTCCCCCTTCACCATTTTTGTACCTCGATTGCCCACAAATCTTACACTATCTCAGCTCTGAGTCTTCACCCCAATATATCATACAATTGTTCAAGTAACAATCGATCTTATTAACTGGAGCCCAAGCCCATGCAACAACTTCTTCGTTAAGTAAAAACTGTCTGCTACAACATAATCATTTGGCAAAATTTCCTTGATTAACCCAGCTACAAAATTGAACTCCTTTTCTGATAATCGATGTTCTGCCTTAATATTCAACAACCGAGCAGCCGTAGACAACTGGGAATGACTCTCACAACCAGGATACAATTCTTGATTTACAGCACGCAACATATCATGAAATTGCTGTGCATCTAGATTTGGTTCTTCCATAAATATATTCTGATTGAATTCATTACCCGATGCATTCATCACCATTTCTTCATATGTGTTTAAATTCACAAATGGTTCATCTACGGGAATTGACACTTGTTGGCTTGTAACAGCTGCTAGAATTTCCTTTGGTTCACCATGACAGTACCAAACATCGTAATCAAGAACAAACCCCTTTTTACACAAATGCACCTTAATAGTTTCAACATCTCTGTAGGCTTTATTCTAACACCTGTGGAAGTTGTATGGGCACCTAATCCTAGGCCCATCCATCCATTCAGGTTAGTTACATGCAAATGCGATAAATTCTTCAATCCATTCAGAAAATCTGGATTAAGCAAGCCATCTTTTATCCTTGCATACATCACGAGCGAGCCCCGCTCATTTTTGACTGACTTATACAATTTCTGGTAAACCATTAAAGGAAACCACAATATAAAACTATATTAGCATTACTAAATATATAACTAAATTATTTCTTTTACACAACTAAGGTTAATAACAACCATTTAAATCATTTATAACTAAACCAATTTTCTTTTACACAACTAAGGTCCCTATCCTGCAAGGCCGGGCACGGCTACGATCATTGTCGTGCTAGCAAGGACCGAGGCACAGGTTCATGCCAGGCTAATGCTAGGGCTTGGATTCGGGCCGAGTCGCAAGGCGGTCCGTTCAATCATGAGACTTCACAAGCAATCAAGTGTCCTAAATTAATTCCACATTCACTCCATGTCTAAAAGGTAAGGCCCTATCCCATTCAAGAATATTTTTTATGATATGTTGTTCTGCTATTAATTATTATTGATCGTTTACGTTGAAATTTCAGCAGCATTTCCCCATATATTCTCCTAAATGTGTGGCATATATGCCACACTAGGAGGACGTATGAGCAAATACAAACCGTAATCTCAACCAATGATGATTAATAGCATACTAACATATCATAAAAAATTTTTTCAAACTGTCCACTAGGACAATTTAAGAATTTGGAAGACTAAGTTTTTTAAATTCTCAAACGGGTCTAAAGGTTATAGTGCTGTGAGAAAAAATATAGAAATCCAAAGACAATCGAACTTATGCTTGTTATTCAGAAATTCTTGTCAATTCCGTAATAAACTCATTACATAATTGTATGTGAAGACTAAAATATAAATCATTGAAACTACTAATTTGGTACTAAAAATTAAATAGAACTACAACAAGACGTTCATTCTAGCATTACATAATTTAATGAATCATTCAATTTGAAGCAGGATGTAAATAATCAAGACATAATATGATATTATAAAATCATATTATAATATGATATTATAAATCATATAATATTATATTATAATATCAATAAAATTAGAACCCACATATATCAAATGTTCACCAATAAACTGCCATGCATAGTTTAATAGACTGAGAAATTGAGCCATGACTATAAAAATTACTAATCAATTATGACTGAATTAATTTAAAACATAATAAGCACTAAATAATCGTAAAGCAATTTCTTTAACTAATTTACTATCGATCAGAATCACTAATTAGCAAATACTACAATGATATTATATTGGAACCATTATTTATTAGAATACCATAATTTATTGTTATTATTTTACATTATAATATTATGAACTAATATAAGTTAATATATATTATAATATGATATTATTAATAAAGTGTTCTAAATTAATTATCATAAACATAATTTTTTATGATCACAGTAAATACTATAAGTTAAAGGGATAATAAATTTTATTTTTCTAATTTAATAACAAAAAATCCAAATATTGAATTATATCATAATTTCATATTAATTTATAATGAGTTTATTATAAATATTTTTTATGGGTAAAAATGAATATAATATTAAATTTAATATTGTAACATGAACTTATAATAACATTCTGACAATAAGATATGCATGAAGAAAACTATTTTGAATTTATTTTAAAATTTCATCAAACCCAAAATAGTTCAATATAATGATGTTATAGAATCATTATATTATAAAATTATAATCACATAATATAATTTTTAAATAATATTAAAATAACACTATAGTGTATTCTAATATTATTGTAATATATTATTTATTTGATATAATAATATTACTATAGAGGTTTTCTAAATTTAATTGATATAATAATATATTTGAATAAATTATTAAGATTAAAATATCAAAACAACTTACTAATAATATTTTTAATAATAATAATTAAATAATTTAATCAGTAATTTTTAATAAATATTTAATAATAAATTTAATCCCCGTGTTAATTTTTTTTCCATGGCCTGGCCACTGTGGCCAGGCCACGACCGGCCACGACCGCGAAGACGGGAGGGGGGGCCAACCCCCGTGATAATTTTTTTCTTTTCCGTGGCCTGGCCACTATGGCCAGGCCACGATCGGCCACGGCCGCGACCATGGCCGGAGAAGACGTGAGGGGGGGCCAACCTCCCGTGTTAAATTTTTTTTTTCCGTGGCCTGGCCACTTTGGCCAGGCCACAACCGGCCACGGCCGACGAGAGGGGGGGTTTACCCCCCTATTAAATTTTTTTTTTCCATGGCCTGGCCACTGTGGCCAGGCCACGGCCGCGGCCATGGCCGGAGAAGACGGGAGGGGGGGTTTCACCCTGTTAAAATTTTTTTCCATGGCCTGGCCACTATGGCCAGGCCACGACCGGCCACGGTCGCGGCTGTGGCCGAAGAAGACGGGAGGGGAGGGCATTTCCCCCCTGTTAATTTTTTTTTTTTTTTGTGGCTTGGCCACTGTGGCTAGGCAACGGCCGGCCACGGTCGCAGCCGTGGCCGGAGAAGATGGGAGGGGGGGTTTCTCCCCCTGTTAATTTTTTTTGGTGGCCTGGCCACCGTGGTGATGATATCCAACGATTGGGATCAATCCAAGCCATGATCCCGATCGGTGATGATCGATCCGACCATTGCAATCCATCCGATCGGTGATGATATCCGACGGTTGCGAGTGATCCAAGCCATGATCCCAATCGGCGATGATCGATCCGATCATTGCGAACCAACCGATCGGCGATGATCCGACGGTTGCGATCGATCCAAGCCATGATCCGATCGGCAATGATCGATCTGACCATTGCGATCCATCCGATCGGCGATGATCCAACGGTTGCGATCGATCCAAGCCATGATCTCGATCTGCGATGATCGATCCGACGATTGTGATCCATCCGATCGACAACGATATGATGGTTGCGATCGATTGAACCCATGATCCCGATCGGCAATGATCGATCCGATGATTGCGATCCATCCGATCGGCAATGATATCCGACGGTTGTGAGCGATCCAAGCCATGATCCTGATCGGCGACGATCGATCCGACCGTTGTGATCCAACCGATCGGTGATGATCCGACGGTTGCGATCAATCCAAGCCATGATCCCAATCGGCAATGATCGATCCGATGGTTGCAATCCATCCGATCGGTGACGATATTAAACGGTTAAGATCGATCCAAGCCATGATCTCGATCGGCGATGATCGATCCGACTGTTGCGATCCAACCGATCGGCGACGATCCGATGGTTGCAATCGATCCAAGCCATGATCCCGATTGGCGATGATTGATCCGACCATTGCAATCCAACGATCGGCGATGATGACGGTTGCGATCGATCCAAGCCATGATCTCGATCGGTGATAATCGATCCGACCATTGCGATCCATCCGATCAACAACGATCCGATGGTTGTGATCGATCCAAGCCATGATCTCGATCTGCGATGATCGATCCGACGGTTGCGATCCATTCGATCGGCAACGATATCCGACGGTTGCGATCGATTGAACCCATGATCTTGATCGGCGATGTTCGATCCAAAGGTTGCGATCCAACCGATCGGCGATGATCCGATGGTTGCGATCGATCCAAGCCATGATCCCGATTGGCGATGATCGATCCGACGATTGCAATCCATTCAATCGGCGACGATATTCGACGGTTGCGATCGATCCAAGCCATGATCCCGATCGGTGATGATCGATCTGATGGTTACGATCCATCCGATCGGCAGCAATATCTAACGGTTGCGATCAATCCAAGCTATGATCCTGATCGCGATGATCGATCCAACAGTTGCAATCCATCCAATCGGCGATGATCCGATGGTTACGAGCGATCCAAGCCATGATCCCGATTGGCGATGATCGATCCGACCGTTGTGATCCAACCGATCAGCAACGATCTGATGATTGCGATCGATCCAAGCCATGATCCCGATTAGCGATGATCGATCCGACCGTTGCGATCCAACCGATCGGTGACGATCTGACGGTTGCAACTGATCCAAGCCATGATCCCGATTGGCGATGATCGATTCGACCATTGCGATCCATCCGATCGACAATGATCCGATGGTTGCGATCGATTCAAGCTATGATCTGATTTGCGATGATCGATCCGACGGTTGCGATCCATCCGATCGGCAATGATATCCGATAGTTGCGATCGATTGAACCCATGATCCCGATCGGTGATGATCAATCCAAAGGTTGCGATCCAATCGATCGGCGACGATCCGATGGTTGCGATCGATCCAAGCCATGATCTCGATCGGCGATGATCGATTCGACGGTTGCGATCCATTCAATCGGCGATGATATCCGATGGTTGCGATCGATCCAAGCCATGATCCCGATCGGCGATGATCGATCCAATGGTTGTGATCCATCCGATCGGCGAATATTGACGGTTGCAATTGATCCAAGCCATGATCTGATCGGCGATGATCGATCCGACAGTTGCGATCCATCCGATCGGCGACGATCCGACGGTTGCGAGCGATCCAAGCCATTATCCTGATCAGCGATGATCGACGACGGACATTGTCGTGGCCGGCAAGAAGGGGGGAACCACTTTATATTTTTTGTTTTTTTTTTCACGGAAGAGGTTATTGAAAAAAACCCCTTTTTTTTACCGACGACCAGGCCACCGTGGCCAGGCCACGACCGTGGTTGCCGACCATGGCCATGATAAAAATTAAATTTATTTTTATTTTTTTGGTATATGCGTCGCTAAATTAACGATTTATTTTTTAATTTTTGGGTTTTTGCATCGCTATATTAAAAATTAATTTTTTTTTATTTTTTTGGTATATGCGTCGCTAAATAGCGATGCAATGATTGCATCGCTATATTAATGAATTTTTTTAATTTTCTGAGTTTTTATGTCGCTAATGCGTCGCTATATTAAAAATTAATTTTTTTTTATTTTTTTGTTATATGCATCGCTATTGCGTCGCTAAGTAGCGACGCAATCACTGCATCGCTATATTAACAATTTATTTTAATTTTTTGATTTTTGCGTCGCTAATGAGTCACTATATTGCGGCGCAACATTTGCAACGCAATAGTGACACATATAAAAAAAAATAAAAAAAATATAATTTTTTATATAGCAACGCAATTATGCGTCGCTATATTGCGATGCAACATTTGCGTCGCTATATTAAAAATTATATTTTTTTTATTTTTTTGTTATATGCATTGCTATTGCATCGCTAAATAGCGATGCAATCACTGCGTCACTATATTAATAATTTTTTTTTAATTTTCTGATTTTTACGTCACTAATGCGTCGCTATATTGCGATGCATTTTTCTTGCGTTGCTAATGGCATCACTATTTATTTTTCTCACTAAGTTGTCGCAATTTAGTGACGCAAAAATGCGTTGCTAAATTGGCGCCGCAATTTTTGAATTTTTCTGTAGTGCGCCTTCGGACGGTTTCGCGTCCTCACAGTTACGGCTTCTCCGACTCCCTCCACCTTCTCCCTTTCTTCCAGCTCGGCTCCACCGTGGACCGGATTCCCTTATCACAGCGATGGGTCGCCGGAGGTGCCCCCATCAGGGGCCGCCCGGTCGCTGCTGGTTCCTCTCCCAAACCTAGGAAAGAGACCCCCGAGGGATCCATCTCCACGATCACCAGGAAAGAACTGGCCAAACTTAGGGTCCTGTACGATATCCCGTCCAGCGTTAGGTTGTTCCTCCCAACGCCTGACGACAGGGTAATCTCTTCCCGGCCGGGGAGGGTTGCCTTGTACGAAGCGTTCCTTAGGGCCAGCCTCCGCCTACCACTTCATCCATTTATAGTCAACCTGTTGATAGATATCAGCTGACACCATCTCAGCTAGTTCCAAACTCCATCCGCATGATCTACTCCTTCCTCGTTCTGTGCCTCCTTCAAGGCTTGGAACCTAGAGTCACCCACTTCCGAGCATTCTACCTTATCCGCCGCCAGGCGAGCTGGTGGATGTTCCACCCTCGGCCCACCTGGACTCTTCGACTGGGTCTCCCTTCCTCTGTTAAGGGGTGGAAGACCTGCTTCTTCTTTGTCGACCTCGAGGGAGTGAGGCCAAGTTGGGGGGATCCAGATGACGGCCCAAACAAGAACAACTCCGTGGTGCCGAGGGATGACGAGGCCTTCGACCGACTGTTGTCGACCGAGATCCCCCATCTCACGAATCTACTGTCGGAGGAAAATCTCCGACTAGCGAATGCCTTCCCTTGTGCCGGTGAAGATCGAGCTTCCTTTTTTTTGTACTGACCAGCCTGAGGAACATGCAGATATGAGGCCACAGGATGACGTAGTGAGGAGGGCAGTGGCCCGGAAGAGGAAGGCCACCAGCAAAGTCGAGGGCCGAGGCAGCGGCTTCGGTCTCGGTCTCCGATTCGACCTTTGACTCATTCTACACAACCGACTATCCCGACCAGCCGGACCCAGGAGGTCCACCCTGCCACACCGTCCGTGGACCTGACCACCGACACACCTCCGAAGGAGCGGAGGGTTGCGGCGGAGCCGACCCCCGCCAGCATGGAGCAGACTGGCCCAAGGGTTGGGCCGTCCTCGGGGAAGGCCCATCGGTGGGTGAGCGAGAGGATGGGGGGCAGAGGCCCGAGGAGCTACTGACTGAGTCGCCGACTGAGGAGCCACTGACTGAGGTGACTCCAACTGAGTTGATGCCCCCGGCCCCCGATGTAGTGACAGTGGCCTCGCCACAGGTTCGGACCGGGGGCGGTGGAATCGAAGCAATCCCCTCCCGGCCCTCTCTCATGAACCAAGGTCGGAGGGCGGAGAGACTGATGGCACAGGTCTACCTGCCCGAGTTCCAAGGGGAACTCCATCGCCAGGGGGCCTCGTCCTTCTTCCAAGAGGCCTTCGTAGCCCAGCTGTGGGTAAGTTCGTACCCTTCCACTCCTCACATTTGCACTTTGGGCTTTACTGATGGTGATCTTTTAAGCAGGCCACGAACTCACTGGCAGCTATGCGTGATGTCCTTCGCTAGAGCGATGTCATTCTTCGCCAGACCCAGTCGGAGCTTGGCAATATGAGGGCCCACGCTGAGGGGGTTGAGGCGGCATTGGAGGCGGCTCATGTCGGCCGAGCTGAACTGGAGGAGACCAAGCGTCTGCTGGAGGCGGCCTTGGCTGAGCAGGAAGAGAGGGCCACAGAGGTAGAGGAGCTCCGATGCTGGGCGGCAGCAGAGCAAGAGAATGCCCGATCCACCGACGAGATGCTAGAAGCTGCCAGGGCGACCATTCATGCCCGGGATTTACGGATTGACTCCCTCTGTCTCGAGGTGCAGTCGGCTGAGCTGCGAGCCATAGGTGCCGCCCGACTGGCGGGGGCCAGGGCAGCCGAGAGCGAGGCCGTGGCGAGGGCAGTAGGGGAGAGGGCTGTGGCGCCGAGAAGAGGGCTGTAGTTGCTAACGAGGCGGCTGCGAAGGCAGTGGATGACTTCCGGAAGTCCGCCGCCTTTGGAGAGGAGTTGGCCGATGCCACCATGGGCTCTTACCTGCTGGGCTTCCGTGATGGCAAAGAGAAGATCGGTTGCATCTACGGCCACACCGGGCTCGAGGACATTGAGCTGAACGATGTGCCTGAAGAGTCGGCCTCGCCGACAAGTCCGACCGGTAGCGGGTTGATGCCGACGGAGTGGGAGCCAGCCGATAGTGAGCCGGGGTTGGGCGAGGCTGGAACAGACTCGACTTGATTTCCTTTTTCATGTACACATTTTTGAATTCCGATCTGTTTCAGAATTTTTGTAAGACTCTTTTGTAATGAAATGCAATTTCCGTTCAAGTCTTTGATCTCGTGTTTATGCTTTTGCTCCCTTTCACTTCGCGTTGCGGGAATAGTCCTTCCAGCATAGTTGAGCGAGTTCTAGGCATCGGGCGGGACTGACCCTGCTGGACTCGGGCTTGGAGTGCCGACCAGGGTTGGGCTTGGAGTGCCAACGCTTGGGGTCGGCTGAGGCTGACCTTGCTGGACTCAGGCTTGGAATGCCGACCTGGGTCGGGCTTGGAGTGCCGACGCTTTGGGTCGGCCGAGGCTGACCCTACTGGACTCGGGCTTGGAGTGCCGATCGGGGTTGGGCTTGGAGTGCCGATCGGGGTTGGGGTTAGCCGAGGCCGACCCTGCTGGACTCGGGCATAGAGTGCCGACCAGGGTCGGGCTTGGAGTGCCGACGCTTGGGATCGGCCAAGGCCGACCCTGCTGGACTGCTGGACTCGGGCTTGGAGTGCCGATGCTTGGGGTCGGCCGAGGCCGACCTTGCTGGACTCGGGCTTGGAGTGCCGACCGGGGTCGGGCTTGGAGTGCCGACGCTTGGGGTCGGCCGAGGCCGACCCTACTGGACTCGGGTTTGGAGTGCCGACGCTTGGCGGACCCTGCTGGACTCGGGCTTGGAGTGCCGACTTGGCCGACCCTGCTGGACTCGGGCTTGGAGTACCGACCGGGGTCGGGCTTGGAGTACCGATACTTGGGGTCGGCCGAGGCTGACCCTGCTAGACTCGGGCTTTCGGTACATTCTGTCATCTTTGGTAATTAAGAGAAGATGAGATATTCAAGACTGTCTTTATTTTAATGAGATAAGAGGGTGAGGTACCCAAACCTAAACCAGTTTGCTACATACATCATTGATAGTATCGGCGGAGATTGTCCAGTTCTAGGTTTGAGAGAGTGGAGTCCAGTCAAGTCCCTTGATTCGGTACACTCCTCAGTGCAGGGTCTCCGTGATCCAGTAGGGTCCCTCCCAATTAGGAGAAAACTTGCTTGCTTCGGTTGGTTTTGAAACTTCGGCTCTTCTAAGGACCAGATCCCCTGGGAGGAACATCCGGGAATGGACACGGGCGTTATAGTACTTGGCGACTCTTTGGAGGTAGGCTGCCATCTTAAGCCATGCCCAATCACGTGCCTCCTCGACGAGATCAAGGTTAGATCGCAATCGGCTCGGGTTGTCCTCCTCGCTGAATGACTCCACCCGAGGGCTTGGCATGCCAATCTCCATAGGGATGACTGCCTCAGATCCGAATACTAGACAAAAGGGGGTTTCTCCCATGGGAATCAGAGGTGTCGTGTGGTAAGCCCATAGCACACTGGGAAGCTCGTCCGCCCATCTTCCTCTGAAATCATCAAGCCACGCTCTGAGCCCATGAAGGATGGTGCGATTCATTACCTCGGCCGCTCCATTTGTCTGCGGATGGGCTACTGAGGTGAATCGCTGGTGGATGCCCAACTCGGCGCAGAACTCCCTGAAGGGGGCGTTGTCGAACTGCCGACCGTTGTCGCTGAGGAGGGTATGAGGTATCCCGAACCGGTAGATGACAGACCTCCAGAAGAAGGACCTTACCTTGCCCTCCGTGATCTTTGCCAGTGCCTTGGCCTCCACCCATTTGGTGAAGTGGTCGATGGCGACAAGTAAAAACCTTCGCTGACCAGAGGCTGGGGGGAATAGTCCCAGGATGTCCATCCCCCACTGGGCGAAAGGCCATGGGGCTGACAAGGGGCTCAGTTGGGAGGTCGATTGCCACTGGACATTGGCGTGTCGCTGGCAGCTATCGTACTTTTGGACCAGATCCGCTGCATCCCCTTCCATGGTAGGCCAGTAGTACCCTTGGCGCAAAGCCTTGTGCGCCAGTGCCCTGCCCCCCAGATGGTTCCCACATATGCCTTCGTGGATCTCTCGGAGTATGTAGCCAACGTCTGCAGGGCCGATGCATTTCAGGAGCGGGTGGGAGAAGGACCTGCGATATAGCTGTCCGTCCAACACTAGGAATCTGGGGGCTCGCCACCTGAGCAGTTTGGCCTCCACAGGGTCATTCGGAAGGATGCCGTCGGCGAGATATCGGATGTAAACTTCAGTCCATGCGGTCCTTGAGTCGACCGGTAGGACTTCCGCAGCCTCGATGCTTGGGACCTCTAGATGCTCCACATATGTTCTCCCTAGGGCTCTGTCGGCCAATGTGGCAGGCGGGAGAGTGCATCAGCCCTAGCATTCTCGTCCCTTAGAATATAACTGATATTAAAATGAACGAAGTGCAAGGCTTCCACTTGGACCTTGCCCAAATAGCGGGACATGGTGGTGTCCTTGGCCTCATACTCTCCAGCAATCTGTATGGAGACGAGTTGAGAGTCCGTGAAGGCTCTGAGGTTTTCCACCTTGAGCTCATGAGCGAGTCTCATTCCGGCCAGCAGGGCTTCGTATTCGACCTGATTGTTAGTGGCAGGAAAGACAAAGCGAAGAGCATACTCCACCACTGTCCCTTCAGGACTTGCCAACAGGAGACCTACTCTACTTCCTTGGGAATTTGACGCATCGTCCACGTGGAGGATCCACTCCTCCGCAGCCACCTCGAAGGCGGGTGGCAACTCGTTAAGGCTCTCCGATCGCTCCTCGGCCCACGTGCACTTGACCAAGAAGTCAGTTAAGACTTGTGACTTCATAGCCGATCTTGGTCGGAATGTTAGGTTGAACTTTGCCAGCTTGAGTACCCACTTTGCCAGTCGTTCGAAGGTGTCAGGATGGGATAGAATTGCCTTCAACGGCTGGTTGGAGAGTACCACGATCGGATGGGCTTGGAAGTACGGCCTAAGACGTTGAGCAGAGACTATTAGTGTGAAGATAATCTTTTCGGTATTGGTGTACCTGGTCTCTGCGTCGTGAAGCACTTTGCTAATATAGTAGATCGGTCTCTGTGTTCCGTCAGGATCCACTCGGACGAGGACCGAGCTGACCGCCGCATCGGACGCGGCAAGATATATGAAGAGATCTTCTCCTTCTGCGGGCTTTGATAGCAGTAGTGGGGTCGATAGGAACTCTTTCAACCCCTCAAAGGCTTTCTGACACTCCTTCGTCCACTCAAAGCCATTCACCTTCCATAGTGCCCTGAAGAAAGACAAGCACCGCTCGACCAACCTTGACAGGAAACGACTTAAGGCCGCCACCCTTCCGGTCAGACGTTGTACCTCCTTCTTATTGGCCAGAGGCCTCATGTCCAAGATGGCGTGGATCTTGTCTGGGTTTGCCTCAATCCCCCACCGGGTCACCAAGAAACCCAGGAATTTACCTGCTGCTACCCCAAAGGTGCACTTACGGGGATTGAGTCTCATCTGATAGTGGCAGAGGTTATCGAAGGTTTCCGCCAGGTCAATGACATGGTCCTCGGTGCGGACGCTCTTGGTTAACATGTCATCTACGTATACCTCAATGTTGCGTCCGAGCTGACCCTCGAAGACTTTATTCATTAGCCTCTGATACATGGCTCTGACATTCTTCAGCCTGAAGGGAATCACCTTGTAGCAATAGATGCCTCTCTCTATTACAAATGAAGTAGCCTCCTCGTTTGCCGGGTCCATCTTTATTTGGTTATACTCCAAAAAGGCATCCATGAAACTTAGGGTTTCATGGCCATGGCATCCACCAACTGGTCGATCCTTGGTAGAGGGAAGCTGTCATTGGGACATGCCTTGTTTAGGTCGGTGAAGTCTACACACATCCTCCAGCTTTCGTTGCCTTATGGACCATCACTACGTTCGCCAGCCAATTCGATAGTGGGCCTCTTGGATGTGACCGGCAGCGATCAGCTTGCCGACCTCCTCATCGATAGCCCTTTGCCGCTCAGGAGCAAAGCTCCTCTTCTTCTGCCTGATCGGTCGGTACTGCAGGTTGATGTTGAGTTGGTGGGTAATTACCTCTAGTGGTACACCAGGCATGTCCACCGTTGACCAAGCAAAAACATCTGAGTTGGCACGAAGGAAGGCGAGCAGCCGACCTCTTGCTTCGTCCGAGAGGAGACCCCCACTTGGACCGTCTTCGTCGGGTCTTCCCTGAGCAGAAATGTCAGTAGATGCTCGACCGGCTCCCCCCACCTCTCCACTTCTCTAGGATCCAGTGGCTCAGATGCCGGTGGCGCGACCGTAGCCTGCGGGTTGGAGGCTGCATGGTAACAAGATGGTACTCGGCTCCTCTCCCCATGTAGCTCCCCCACTCCTTGTTTAGTAGGGAACCTGACTAGTAGCCGCTTGGTGGAGATGACGGCATCCAGGAGGTTCAGATCGGGTCACCCAAGAATAGCATTGTAGGCTAAGGGGACCCTGACGACTAGGACCTTGATGAGGACAGTACTTTGTCGTGGTGGCGTTCCAGCCGTGACGGGTAGAATGATTTCTCCCTCAACTCTAACTGAGTCTCTGGTGAAGCCCATTAAGAGCATGGCCACAAGCTGAAGAGATTCAGGGGACAAGTTCATTCGGACAAATGCATCATAACCAAGAATGTCAACCGAGCTTCCACTATCAACAAGGATCCTTTGTACAAGGTGCTTTGCGATCGTTATCGATACGACGACGCTATCATCGTTTGGATTATCCATCCCCTCTAGATCCTTCTCGAAGAAGGGAATTACAAAATCTACTCCCCCGGCCCCCACGGCCTCTTAGAAGCATTGCCTGCCCCCCAGGAGATCATGGCTATTGTCTTCTCGGTAGGAGCGTTATCGATGCTGACTGGAACAGGCGGCGGTCCCGACGATCCCAGACCAGCCAGGTTTCCCCTCTGGATGAACTTTTCAAGGTATCCACGCTAGATGAGATCCTCGATCGCCTTCTTCAGCTGGCGGCATTCCTCGGTGTCGTGCCCATGGTCTCGATGAAAACACCAATATAAGTTCTTGTTGTGGGTGTCACTGGGCTTCATAGGAGCGGGGCATTGGAGATACGCCTTGCCTTCGATCTCCATCAGGATATAAGATATAGGGGCGTCAAGAGGGGTGAAGGGTCCCTCCCTCGGGGCGAGGGTCCACGGATGGTTGTCTAGCCTGCGGGGCGGCTCGGGTCGACAATGTGGCTCGGCCCTCCTAGGACGGGGATGAAGTTTCTCAGGCTCTTGGTGGACTTGCTTCTTACTGGATCCCCCATCGGCCTCCTTTCGTAAGGAGTCTGCCTCGTCCGCGCGAATGTACTTTTGCCCTCGGCCTAGCAACTCGGCATAGGAGCCTGGAGGTTTCTTGTCGAGTGAGTAGGCAAACCGGGACGATCGAAGGCCCCGCTTCAGGGCCAGCGTGGCTACAGAGTCGTCGAGGTTGTAGACCTCTAGGGCAGCCTCCTTGAACCGAGCCACGTAGTCCCTCAATGACTCACCACCCTTCTGCTGGATGGAGAATAAGTTGTCTGCCACGCGGGGGATCCTACGGCATGCATTGAAGTGCGCAAGAAACGCTCGCTCTAGCTGTCGGAAAGAGTTGATGCTTCAAGGCGGCAGCCGGGAGTACCATGCACGGGCAGCCTTCCAAAGGGTGGCCGGAAAAGCAATGCAAAGGAGAGCGTTGGTCGCCTCCTGGACATGCATGAGGACCTTGTAGCTTTCTAGATGGTCCAGGGGGTCTGACGTACCGTCATAGGGATCTAGTTGGAGAACGCGAAACCGACTGGAAATTGGCTCCTCCATGATGCGACGAGATAGTGATGGGCGACTGTCGTAGTCTACCTCTGGCAGGTTGGTAATTCGGCGACTGAGCTCCTCTAGCTACTGGTGGTACTCCTCTAGTCGACGCTCGGCCTGACGAGCGACCCTGCCATTGAAGGATCCCTCCCGGAAGATCCTGAGGATGGGGAGGGACTATGACGACGGCGATGGGTCCGCTCTGGCTCTCTCCCACGCCGCCGCCTGCAGGAGCCGCCAGAATGGCGGGAAGGGGAGCGAGACCCACCAGAGGCCTCCCGATGATGGCGCCGGGAGGAGGCGCAGCGGCGGGGGACCTCCTGTAGGGGGGACCTCCCGCGATTCGACTGTTGGGTGAGTTGGTTTGCCCCGCGCTCAGCGGGGGTTGCACTGGGCGCAGCAATGTCGTGGGCTGCTGCTGAAGTTGATTGACTGTGGCCACGAGAGACTGGACTTGCAAGGCAAGTGCCGTGACTCGGTCGTCCTGGAGTGACGGCGGAGGAGGGGACGAGAGGCTAGCCTGGGGAGCAGGGAGACTGGTCTTCGGCTGCTCTGGTTCCCGGCGATACCCTCCAGCATGACTGGTAGAGATCTCCTGGGCTCGCGTCACCACCATCCTGGTTTGGTTGGAAAGGAGAAAGGGGGGCGGGGGTAAAGAACCAATATGCTACTAGCTTTCGAAGGTATTTTGCTTCGTGATACTTCTCTTTCGCCCCCCTTTCTGGCACGCCAATCTGTTATCGTCAAGCAACATGCCTCGGACATCGGGCTAACGGTGATGGTCTGACGGGTTGAGAGGGAGCTCTGAGAGTCCTTCTTGAGCAATAACCCTGCATAGAAGTCCTCGGAGGCTAGATGCTCCGGTGGGGACCCTTCGACACTCAAGTAAGTCACTTGGGAACATATGAAGATGAGATAGCAAAAGCTAGAGAACTTGAGTTCCGATCCCTCCCTCATCGTGAGTGGAGGTTTTTATACCTATTCGAGGGCCCCCTTTTTCCCGCTTTCATAAGGTGGTTGATTTCAAGGTGCCCTTATCCGGTAGCGAGCAGAGGGCAAATCTCACAGTGATAGGCTGTAACCGGCACTGAGCATGTCAGAGGTGTCTCACCCCATCAGCCATCTGCGTAGCGTAGCGCTATAGGTGGCAGGTGGGAAGTTGTGTTAGGCTTGTACTGTTACAGGCTGCGGCCACGTGCTGTCGCAGGAGGTAGTAGACCACGTGATCGCCATAGACGGTTGGTGGGCCACGTGGGGTCCCCGAGGGCGAGCCTGGGTCGAGGCATAGCAAAGTCTAAGGCTTGGGCTGAGACTGAGGCCAACCGGGTCCGGAGCGGGCCGGCCAGGGCCAAGGCCGACTGGGGCCGAGACAGTTTGGAGCCAAGGCCGATCGGGGCCGAGGCCGACCGGGGCCGAGGCCGACCAGGGCCGAGGCAGTCTAGAGACGAGGCCGACCGAGACGAGGCTGATCGGGGCCGAGGCCGACAGAGATGAGGCCGACTGGGGCCGAGGCCGACCGAGGCCAAGGCCTACTGGGGCCGAGGCAGTCTGGAGAGGAGGCTGACTGGAGCCGAGGCCGACCGGGCCAAGGCCGATTGGGGCCAAGGCAGTCTGGGGATGAGGCCGACTAAGGACGAGGCCGCGCTAGCCAATGATGGATGGCACTTCGCTAGGTCCCCTCGGGCCTGATCCCAGTCGAAGACGGCGCGGACCTCCCGTTAAGTCTGCCTCCAACAGGGTTTGATCAGCCACATGATATATATATATATACACACATACATACATACATTAAAATGATAAATAAAACAGTCGATCCAATTAAAAAAAACATCTTCTTTGAATCAATTATATCGCATTTAGAGACAAACCAGAAAAATAACAATAAAAATAAATCCATAAACCCTAAAATGAAAAGAATTAGGGCATCGATCAAACATCTTATGTGATACAAATTCAAACACTCAGAACAATAAGAGTGGTACCAAAGAATGCAGGCCCGACCCGCACCTCCTCGCCAAAGAGAATGGCCGTGACAGCGGTGGCATTGGTCACCGGCACCGCGACGGAGATTGGGGCACCGCCGAGGATGTAGAAGAAGGCAGCGGAGGTGGAGAGATTTATAAGGAAGGAGACGGAGTACTTCCTGGTTAGGAGGCGGTCACTAGTGGACGATTCCAAGAAGGCCACGGTGGCGGTTCGGCGGCGCCGTCGAGCGTTTCTGATCCCCAGATAAGAGAGCCGCGGCATATGATGGCATTTGTGGCGCCCCGAACAAGCCAAACGCCGATCATCTTCTCGATGTAACCTCCCATTGGGCTCCGTATCTGCGGCGATGGTCGCCAGGGATTCGACGAGGCGGATGAGAGTAGAGGGAGGAAAAAAGCCCGAATTTTTTATCATTGGAGAGGGAGCTCCGGCAGAGGTCCATCGGGCCGCACCTCCAGACGGCCGTGCCATGCACGGCCCGTCGGGAAAAAAACTTAGCCCAGTCAGGCCGGGCACGGCCCATTAGGGCCGTGTCAGAGGCCCAGCCCAATCCCAATCCCCAATTCCCTGTTTTTCTTTCTTTTTTTCGTTCTCCTGGTTCACACGAACCAGGGGTGCTCATGCCAATGGCTAGGGTTGCCGCTAGCCTCTCCCCGAAACTGCTCGGCCGTCGACGACTGGCCTAGAGCCAGCCGCCATCGCAGCCTTCCTCTCCCTCTCTCTCTCTTTCTCTCTCTTTCTCTTTCGTTCTCCCACGAGGACCGCGACACCATTATTGAACCGATGGCACGATTGGTCACCATCGGTCGATCGGACTGTCACCGGACGCTCATCTGACGCCAATGGGGGTTGCCGACCGCCTCCTAGGCCCGGCGAGGCAGCAAGCACGCCGCTGGGCCTAGACCAATGCGGGAGCCGGGTTCGGCTCCCGCCCAGGAGAAGGGCCGCCTTGGCCCTCTCCTCCTCTCTCCCACGTCCGGTCCCCCATCGGACACTCGCTTGGCACCGATGGGGGTCGCCGGCCGCCTCCTAGGCCTGGCGAGGCGACAGGCATGCTGTCGGGTCTGGACCAATGTGGGAGCTGGTTCGGCTCTCGCCCATAAGGCTGCATTGGCCCTGGCCCTTCTCCTCCTCCCTGGCTCTCTCTCTCCCTGGTCTCTCTCTCTCTCTCTCTCTCTGGCGTGCTGTGCTGGGCCAATGAGCCAGATTTTCTAAGTCCAACATGGCACGATTATATATCATACCCTGTCAAGCATGGCCCAATTCGTACTGGGCCATGCCGGCCCATGGTGCCGACCTTTGCTCCGCAAATCGGTGCTGGACTTGAGTGAAAAATTGTAAAGCAGCCCCTTGGGAACCTCAAATCATTCGAAAGTTTAATATGTGACCATCTTGGAAAGAGATCGAGCCCTCAACGTCTAATTATTGAGTGATAGGAGTGCGTGCAGGCGCTATGAAAGGATCTTATTGAACGTGGCTTACAAAGCTTCGTGTTTTTTTTTAAAAAAATTATGTATGAAATAAAATTTTAGAGTTAAACCCGGACAACTCCAAAATATCTTATGTCCCATTTGACTACACAAATGAAGTTGAGATGGAAATGAAGTATCTTATGTTCTTTGTTTGGGGCAAGGAATGAGTACAGAATAAAGTCGTAATTTTATTTCTATATTTTTTATTTATAGTAAAACTATGAGGATGAAATTCGATTTACTGTAAATTTACTATCTTATCATAATAATAAAGGGACTAATTTAAAGTTTTGATTAACACCATTTTTTCAAATTTTATGACATCAAATATTGATATCAATGAATTATAACTTTAATGTAACTTATGTGATATTAATGTAACTTGGGCCATAGTTATGTTAATATAATAAGTCATATTGTAATATTATTTATTTATAATATTATAACATTAATTTTAATATTACATTAGTTATTATAATATATTATAATATTATATTATAATGAAATGTATTATGTTAAACTTGTTGGTGATGATAAACATAATATTAAGTTTAATATTATAACACTAAAACATAACAAGTTTTGTATTACAGTATTACTATTATAATGTTATAAAAAATTTAATATTATAATGAAAGTTGTGATAAATTATAATATTATATAATATTAAATTTAATATAATATTTTACAATAAATTTGTTATATATTTTTTACAATAGTATAACATTTAATTTGATATTATATTAATTATAATATAATATTATATCCTAATTTAATATCATATTATTATAAAGTTGTTATATTATTTTTTTAGCAATAATAGGACACAATTTATATTAAAATTAATATTAGAAGCAGTATACTCCACTAAACATAAGAGCAAAGTTGGAATAATAAAATATATGGATGGTGAGGCCATGGAATTGAATCATGATTTGTAAGCAGAGGAGAAGGAATGCCCATTTATCCTACTAAAATAATTCTCATTAAAAAAATAATTCTAGCTTAATTTTAAATAATCAAATAATGAAATAGAATCAACACTGAAACCACTATTTTATTCCAATATTTATTCCGTCCAACCAACATAATATTAAAATTTGTTGTTGTGTAAAAAATTTTCTTAGATCCTTGGGTTAAATAAAGCTTATTTATGAGTCAAAAATATATATATATGAGGTCACATAGTTTAGTGATCACTAATGTGAATTATTTAGATGGACAATTGTTTAAGATCCTTATTTCAATGTTAGTTATTTACGAACTATAAAAATATGTTATAATGATTAAAAAAAATCATTAAACTCATACTTGAATCTTCAGTTTTTGAGAAGTTTGAAATTCAAATTCTTTACTACGATGCTTTGTATATATAAGACAAAGTTACATAAAGTTTCTTAAATAAGTTTTTCATTATTTTTGGAATTGTAAACATGAATCTCATATGGAGATTGCAAGTTATTTCCACACTATGTATCAGAAGTGTGAGGATAAAAATGCTCTACAATCTTAAGTTATAATGAGCTCAAAAATATACATGTTAATGGGCACTTACGCTTGCAGGGCTTTTAAATTTCTAAAGTTTCGTACAGAAAGAGCAAACCATTTACCCTCATTAATTGTTTTAAATAAAATATTAAAAAGTATGTTATAAAAGAATTTTCTAAACTTACATTTCAACGTGAACTATGAGCACGGGACATCTATATAGCATATTTAAAATAATGATGCCAATACATGAACTGATTAAGAAAAAAAAAAAAAAAGATAAATGCTACCTTACGTACTCAAGTTTGCCAATTGAATTACTACCACATATCTTCTTATCCCTTTTTGAGATACATTGGCTGAAGGATTCTATCTTCTTTCGTGTTGAACATATAGCTCAAATTACATAAATAAAATAATTTAAATTAATAATAACTTTTATTAAATAATTAAAAAAAATCAAAAACTAGTTTTAAAAAATAAATAGGCCTTCTTAGCGTCAATCCTTTCACCATCTCTTCCATCCGAACCAATCTAAAGGCCACAAACTCAAAGCCTGATCACTAAAAAATTAGTTAAAAATTATTAAATTTAATATCAAAAATCTTAATTAGCAGTAGTAGCAATGTGACGTAGAATTTGAAAGGAGTTAAGAAGGAAGAGGCCATAAAGGATCTCATCGGCAACATGAAGACAAATTAGAGAGGAGTTCAGAAAAAAAGAGGCCATAGAGGGTCTCATGTCACTGAGGTTGTGCTTAAGGATTTGCCGATCAAGGATAAGGGTATCAGGGATCAGGATCATAAGTAGAGGCATCAGAAGAAAGAAGAAAAAGGAAAACAAAAGAAAAAAAAACTTTAGGCAAGGAGGGAAAAAAATAAACCATTAGGAGAGGAGTCCTTCGAGTGCCATAGCATCCCAACATAGAAAATCTATTTTATTTTTTATTTATCTGTTAGCTTTTCTCTTTTTTTCTCATATTCAAGATCATGATCTAGTTCAAAGAAAATCTACTTAATTTTTATACTTTTTCTTATTTATTATTTTCCATATCTAAGATACCACTTTAGTATGGAATACTTTTTCGTTTTATTTTTATACTTTTTATTTTTTTTTCTTTTTATTTTTCAGATACCATTTTAGTATAAAATATTTTTCTATTTTATTCTTATACCTTTTTTTTCTTCTTTTCTATATCCAAAATCTTGCTTTAATGAAAAGTAATGATAACCTCTAATTTTGTACGTGAGTCCATAACAAACACTCACCTTCTATATGTAACTGCATAACTTTAATTGTACGTGAAATAAAGTTGTGCAATTCATAACGTATGAATTAGAATTTATCTTAAAATTTGTAAGTTCAAGAAGAAAAAAATTTCAGTCTTGGTTTATAGGCGCTTAAAATTCAGAAGATAAAAATATATTTTTATATTCTTATAGAATTTAAGTTTTAATCTACTTAATATATTGTATATTTCTTCACAAAGTATATGTTGATGCCAAGTCATCTTCCTCCAACATCGAAAAATGGAGATCCTTCCCATCGAAGAGCTTCTGCAAGAAAATCCCCGGAGACCGGTTGCACCGGTGGAAACCCTCCGACCTCAAGTAAGCAACTTGGGAACAGTAAAGAAAATCATAGCAGAAAGATAGCTTGAGAGTTTTTTGAGTTCAGATCCCTTTCCTCATTGTGAGTGTGGGCTTTTATACATGTTCAAGGGTCCCTTTTTTTGCTTCCAGAAGGTGGCTGACTTCGAGGTACCGTTGTCCGGCAGCGAACAGATGGCCAGGCCGACAGGGACAGGTTGCAACCGACACTGAGCATGTCAGAGGTGTCTTGCTCCGCCAGCCGCCTGCCAGGTGCGGCGCCACCGGTGGCAGGTGAGCCCAGTCGTGTCAGGCATGCGCCGTTACGGGTTGTGGCCACGCGCTGTTATAGACGAGTAGTGGGACGTGTGGCCGCCACAGATGGTTGGTGGGCCACGTGGGTGCGTTAGGTGGCTCGAGGTGGTGGGACATGAAGTCCAAAGCCGGGGGAACCCCAGGCCTGAGGCCGAGGGGACCCCAAATCCGAGGCCGAGGGAACGCCCAGTCCGAAGCAGAGAGGACGCCCAGTCCGAGGCCGAGGGGACGCCGGGTTCGAGGCTGAGGGGATGCCAGGTCCGAGGCCGAGGAGGCAACAGGTCCAAGGCCAAGGGATGCCAGGTCTGAGGCTTAAGGGACGCCATGTCCGAGGCCGAGGGGATGCCGGGTCCGAGGCCGAGGGGATGCTAGGTCCGAGGCCGAGGGGACACCGGATCCGAAGGGACCTCAAAGGCCATGGGGGCCTTAGAGGCCGAAGGGACCTCGGAGGCTGAAGCCAAAGAGGACCCGGAGGCCGAGGCGGGGGTTCCGTCAGTTGCTTTCTCCGTCAACCCTAACGAGGCTTGATCAGCCACATCAGATGCCCCCTCACCCCTGAGATAAAGCGGGCCCACCCCTGCAAGGCAAAAGGGGTGTAAGCCTAAGTGGCTAATCCCGTCGCGCCGCCAACTGCTGAAGGGCACGTGTCCCTAGGTGCAGTGAGGCCTTTGCATGGGCGACTAGGGCGCTTCAATGGCACTGTCCCTACTAGTCGTCAGATTTGCAAAGATCTGCCTCGAGGCGGGGGCATCCTCTCGGAACCTACAAAAAGCTACCACCATCTTTGCCATCATGGTGCTGACGCTAGCGTTGCCTCGCCATTAGCCGAAGGCGGAACGTCTCACTTGCTGGGCACCTGTCGAGGCGACTCCGTCTATAGCGAGGGTCTGCGTGGCCTGGGTAGGTGAGGCAGGACGATTGAAACCGACAAGTTGGGGGAAAAGTTGAACCTTGTCACTATGCTGCAATCATCTTCCTCCTCTGGCTCCCGACTTCGTCTTCCTCCCGAGAATCTGCTCCTGCTATTTTTCCTTCCAGGTTTGCTCCCTGATCATCCCCAACCTCCTAGCTCCCCCATTAATCTTCTCCAATGGCCTCTTCCCCATCCTGGCCTTCTTCCACATCCCCCGAGGATCATATTTCCTCCTCGAGGCTTCGTGCCTCCCCATCTCCTGCCCTTCATGGTCTTCCTCCTCTACCACTCTAGAGGACCACATTCCTCTCACTCAACGGCGAGCCGCAAGCAGGGCTCCAGCGAGGAGTCGCCGATAGCTGCCGGCACCTCCTCAAGGGTGGGGCGGAATCCCCGACGGGGACCACCTCCACGGTAACGAGCCAAGATTTGACAAATATCAGAACCCGTTACCAAATCCCTAGGGAAGTAGGGCTCTTCCTGTCGACCCCCGACGATAGGGTAGTCTCCTCCCGACCAGGTAGGATAGCTGTCTACGAAATCTCCTTTAGGTTAAGTCTTCGACTTCCCTTCTACCCTTTTTCCTCAACCTCCTTGACACTATTCTTTGACTCCCGCCTAGTTGGTTCCGTACTCCCTTCGAACCATCTGTGCCTTTATTGTGCTCTGCCACTTTCATGGTATTGAGCCCAGACTCTCCCGCTTACGCTGCTTCTATACCCTCCGGCAACAGTCGAGTTGGTGGCTATTTTAGCTTCGCCCTGGCCGAGCCTTGAAACTTTATCTCCCCTCCTCCGTCAAGGGATGAAAATCCTGATTCTTTTTTACCGACCTCGATGGAGTGAAGCCTAGGTGGGGGACAAGGACTCATTGGTGTCCCCGGGGGACAGGGAGGCACTTGGGCAACTGCTGACGGCTAAAGTTCCCAGGTGCAACCAACTCCTATCAGAGGACAATCTCTGACTCGCGGGCGTCTCCACCCGGAGTTGTGAGTAGCTGCAGGTCCAACGCTCAGCCCGTTTTTCTTTCTCTTTTTTTTAACTCCAACTGGTGACGTGCAGTGATGAAGGTCACGCTCCACACCCTCAGGAAGTCTGCCGCCAAGAGGAAGAGGGCCCTCGAGAGCGCCGAGGGGCCGAGTATGAGGCAGCGGGTTTAGGCCCCTAATCAGCCCTCGGCACGATCCTCCCCACCCCTGGAGCGCAGAGAGTCAGTGATCGGACCTGACATAGACCTTACGGAGGACACCCCCGGAAGAAGAGATGGCTGAGGGGCTGCAGCAGAGGAGCCCTCAGTCCTGGCCAAACTGATCTAGGCAGAGGCGGAGCCGAGCTCGGGTAAGGGCCCATCGGCAGCGGTGGGGCCGCCCATGGATGAAACGCCAGCAGCTCCCAACCCGGCACCTGCCGTGCCCAAGCCTGCCAAGGTTACCAAGAGAGGTGAAGTCAGGGCGATCCCCTCCAGGCCTTCCGTAATGAACCATGGGCGCCAAGCGGAGTGGCTCATCTCCCAGGTCGTCCTGCCTGAGTTCTAGGAGGAGCTCAGCCAGCTGGGAGCATCGGCATTCTTCCGGAAAGCCTTCGTGGTATTCGTCTGGGTAAGTGTCTTTCATGACCTTAGCTTCTGACATCCAACTGGTCCTGTACTAACATTCTCTGATGCAGTCGGTGAACGCTTTGGTGGCCACGAGGGAGGTCATTAATCACAGGGAGATCATCCTCTGCCAAGCTCAGCGGGAATCTGTTGAGGCCCAGGGCTGAGCCGAGAGGGCGGAAGAGGCCCTGGAGGCAGCGAGGACTGACCGGGCAGCCAAACTCAAGGAGGCCATCAGTTGGGCGACCACTGAGACTGAGCATGCCCAAGCGGCCCTGGACCAGCTCGGGGACGCGATGGGGGCTGTCACCGACAGGGATCGCCGTATCAGCGAGCCTACCTCAGCATTCCTGGTGGCCGAGGAAAGGGCGGAGCAAGCCGAGGAGGCTGCGAGGAGGGCCGACTCACGCGCAACGGAGGAAGAGGTTAGAGCCCGCGGGGCAGAGGCTGCTGTCGAGAGGAGGGCTGCAGGAGTGGTGGAGGAGTTCCGAAAGTCCACGTGCTTCTCGGAAGAGTTGGCCGAAGCCTCCGCAGGTGCCTACCTTTAAGGGTTTGGGACGGCAAGGAAAAAGTGGCCAGGGACCTTGGCTTCACCAGCGCCTTAGAGATCGAGCCGGACCAAGTGTCCGAGGGGGCATAATCTGACGATGGCCTGCTACGACCAACCCTTGACTCCTGCACTTTACCTTTTCCTTTGTACTAAAGTCCGATCTAGTTGGCATTTGTAAGCACTTTTAGTAATGAGAATCCCCTTTTTGGTAGGTGTAATGAACTTGCAAACCTCCCTCAGCTTGCCGACGTAGGACCCCTACGGCTGCAGCGGCTCGGGGATAGGATCCTTCTGCTCACCATGAGCAAATCCATGATAGCCGCTTTGTAGGGCTGGACCCTAGTGGGAGTGCCAAGGTTGGACTCGGAGCTTCCACCGGCAAACCCGAGGTCGATGCGTAGGTGCGGACCTCACGGAGAGCCTATAGTGTTGACCCATCGCCGGGGACTCCAGAGCAGTGGTCTTGGTGTCGAGCTAACCTCGGGCTTGGGTGCCGATGGTACATCGGTCTTGGAGTGCCGAGCTGGCCTTGGGCTTTCGAGCGCCAATGGTACATTAGTCTTGGAGTGCCGACTGGCCTCGGGCTTTCGAGTGCTGATGGAACATCGGTCTTGGAGTGCCGAGTTGGCCTCGGGCTTTCAATCGGATCAGGTCTTCGCCTTCCCTTCTATCCTTTTTTCCTCAACCTCCTTGACTGCTATTCTTTGACTCCCACCTAGTTGGTTCTGAACTCCTTTCGGACCATCTCGCCTTTATCGTGCTCTACCACTTTCACGGTATCGAGCCCAGACTCTCCTCTTCTGCTGCTTCTACACCCTTCGGCAACAGTCAGGTTGGTGGCTGTTTCAACTTCGGCCCGGCCGAGCCTTGAAACTTTATCCCCTCCTCCATCAAGGGATGGAAATCCCGATTCTTTTTTGCCGACCTCGATGGAGTGAAGACTAGGTGGAGGACAAGGACTCATCGGTGTCCCTGGGGGACAGGGAGGCACTTGGACAACTGTTGACGGCCAAAGTTCCCAGGTGCAACCAACTCTTATCGGAAGACAATCTCTGACTTGCGGGCATCTCCACCCGGAGTGGTGAGTAGCTGCCGGTCCAATGCTCAGCCCGTTTTTCCTTCTTTTTTTTTTTTAACTCCAACTGGTGACATGCAGTGATGAAGGTCCCACTCCACACCCTCAGGAAGGCTGCCGCCAAGAGGAAGAGGACCCCGAGAGTGCCGAGGGGCCGAATATGAGCCAGCGGGTCCAGGCCCCAGTCATCAACTTGCGAACCTCTTCATCAATGACCTTCTGCCTGTTGGGGGCGAAGCTCCTCTTCTTCTGTCGGATGGGCCAGTATCCCCATTTAATGTTGA